>JARHVA010000085.1:1137500-1422500 GCA_037957365.1 Torreya grandis
CATAAACTTAATTACCAGTGTTGAGTCGCTGAAAGGAAGATAATTATTGAATTTTCATTGATTATAGTATTCCTTCACGTACTAATTATAAAGGCACTTTTAGATATATTTTTAGCACTTTATGACACACATTATATTTAACATGGAGTTTCCCCAAATGTGCAAGTTACGTTAGAAGGGATTTAATTTTCTATTTTGGTAAAGTGATGTTTTATAAAGTGAAAGTGTAAATCAACACTTGTACCTAAATAGAAACCCATGATCACTAATTACATAGGATGTTTTATGCATGAAATGATAAGAAAAAATAAACTTATATTTTTGGTGGAGGTGATAGTGGAAAATGAGGATGTATGTTCTTTCATACAATATAGAAATGAGTTGTGTAGGAAGGAGACGTTTTGTTTCATGGTGAACTTGAGCAATGGAAAAGTGATGGGGAAGGGAAAGGGCATAAATAACATACAAGTGATGAAATATTTTAAGGTGAGTTGGGCAGTGATGATGATGGGCAATGATAGGGTATTTCAGGTGATGTTGTACTCCAAAGGTCCATATCATACACTAGACCCAGATTCAAGGCAATTATTGGATTTACATGACCTAAACCCATTACAAAAGGGTCCACAGCTTGTAGGGTGGCGACATATTTTATTGGTCATTTTTTATTTTCAAGGGTGGACAAATATTTCATGAGAGTTGATTTGATTGCATCAAGGCTCCACATTCAATGTTTAGCTTGAATCAGTTTTGCAATGATGTTGACACGGGGACAAGACATTAAGGTCCCCTAGTATATCTTTTAGCTTTTATTTATCCATGTTTCCAATATATTAACACTAGGGTAAATTACATTGGGCATAATAACAAATAAAATTTCTATATTTGAACCCCTAAAAGAAAATGTGACCATCATTGGAGCCTATCTTCATATGAATCTTATTTATCCCTCCTATAGAAAAGACATAAAATCTAAGGCATCATTGGTCAAGAAAAATATGTTTTGGAAAGATTATTAAAATGAATATCTGATTATTATTTATTAATGATTCAAGCACAAAGGTGAGATGGGTTCAGTGGTCATGGGTTTCAAGTGAGGTAAAAATACAAATTTACACTCTCATTTTAGAAAATCCCACTTTACCTAAACATAAAATTACATACCTTTTAGTGTAATTTAATCTCTTTAGTAAGGCAATTCAAACCTCTAGATCTCAAAAGCTATAATAGTCAAAGTGGTGCCTAATTTGAGATACATCAAACTGTCATAGTTTTTGGAGAGAGTATGTAGAGATTGGTGGGGATTTGATCCCAGGTTCAACATATTACCCAAAATTTGCAGTGTTTGTGGTATTTTCAACAATTTTACCTTTCCTCTATTCACTAAATAAAAATAAGTGAGCACTATTGTTATGAATACAATGGTTCTTATTAGTGTTACTAAGAGCGATAATGGAAAAAGACTAGGAATATCTGGATCCATATCTATTTGCATATGACAACCTGTATTGGTCAATTAGAATATATAGGAGGTGTCTTTCATTGAAGAAGCCTTATCCATTTTTCGTCTAATTAGATTTATAGTCATCTAAACAAGTTTTAAATATTTAAAGTAATTAGAAACATTAATATTTATTATAAGACATTCTCTCTCCGTATAAATTATAATTATTATGAATTATTTATATAAATATATTAATACTTTATAATATATAATAGTATAATATATTATATATTTTAAAATACATAATATTATATGATCTATAATATATATCATTATTACATTTATTAATAATAAATATCTAATAATATATGATAACATATAATTATGTAATATATTATTATGTATTGTACATAATATATTTTTTATGATAAATATATATATATATATATATATATATATATATATATATGATCGTGATGGACTCTGTTAGGTTTAGCAATGACTAGAAGAATGGATCTCATGAATCAAATATAGCGATGACTGGGAGGAAGTAGAGGCACCAAACTCACATAACAATACAAAGGGGGAATGAGAAGGGGCTTGGTGCACCATTTTTGTTGGAGTAGAGAAAGGTATCATGGCAAGCGAATCAGGAAAGAAGGAAAACAAAATGATGGCAGATGGGAGAAGCATAGATAGGTCGAATGATGGTCCACAATAATTGGGGTTGGACTACCCTGCTCAAGAAACATATTCATGACAAATCCACAACCTCTTATGGGCATCACCTACATCCCTCATTAATTTTGTATCCAATCTCTTTTTAGGGAAGGAATATGTTTGATAAAATACATCATAGAAACGCATTCTCCAAGAAGGACCACTCAAAATCTAATAATGCAAAGAAGATTAACTTTTAACTTCAGAGAAACACATTCTCAATAGAATTTGTCCATCCACAAAGGTATTGTACCAATGGATATATACCTCTTGGACTAAAAATTGTGAGATAATGTCACGTTTAAAATGTTTTTTCATTGTTCACTTTGGGGTATTGCGGGGCTCTTCATCACTCCATGGTTCCTAGCCTTTGATCTTACCTCACACTCAGTCACAAAAGTGCCTGTCTAGATCAGATTATCTAACCTACCTATTCACTTCACTTGTGCATTTGCAAAAATATGTAACTCTTTGGGCACTTACATCAAGAGTGACACTGATGGAATTATAATAGGTTTACACACTTTTTCTCGCATATGTGTAGAAATTGATTTGAGTCAAGGATTTCCAGATAAAATCATTCTCAAATATGGGAATTCACAACATATTTAGA
This sequence comes from Torreya grandis, assembly GCA_037957365.1. Lineage (NCBI taxonomy): Eukaryota > Viridiplantae > Streptophyta > Pinopsida > Cupressales > Taxaceae > Torreya > Torreya grandis. The sequence continues at coordinate 1,140,278 of JARHVA010000085.1, forward strand.
TGGTGGATTACGAGAATACAACCTTCCAAGACATCTACAAGCTACATGCCCCCAGGCTTGAGCCCACCCTCGAAAGAAAAAGGGGGTGAAATCAACAACAAAGAGATGGAATTTTTTGACACAAGAGGATTTAGACGGTGAAGGAGTTGAGGAGGACAACCAACATCCAATAGGGCCAGAAATGAACCAACATACAAAAATTAATCCAATTGTTGAGGACATTGTCTTTTTTGAGAGGGAAAGAGGAGAAGAACAAAACCCAACTATGCACATAGATCCAAATGGAATGCTAGAGGGCTAAATAGAACTCATGAAACTTAGAGTTCAAACTCTAATAAGGAAATTATGGTAATAATTCCTCCTCTAGATCCACAGAATTTAGAACGATAGATAGTTATGATGGAGCCTTCTCCAGGGGTGTGTCTGGAGGTAAAAAATAAAAAAGGTAAAAAGGGAAGGGTGGTAGAAGCTAATGCTTCTACCACACTTTCTTGACCCACTTGAATTTATTTTTAGGTGTTTTCTCTTATTTTTGTTTGGGGATTGTTTGTACACACCTTAAGGGGTTTGGTTATTTTCTTCCCCTTTTGTGGTGTTATTTTTCAAGGTTTTACATCCCTCACTTATTCTCGTGGAGCCATGTTTGGTTATCTTTATATTTAGGCTGAGTCTTTTTGGGTCATTTTACTTTCTGCCATCTTTCGTTGGCATTTTGGTCATATCTTTTCACCATGAAAATGGAATAAAAGGTACATAAATTTTTCTAGTGAAATATATATATATAGTATAATATATTATATGTTATATTTAACATAATATAATAATATAATATATTATAATAATGTATTATATTAATAATATATCTAATAGTATTAATTTATTGTTGTATGTATATGTATATGCATACATACATACATACGTGTGGTTGTGTGTGTCTAGATAGATATACATATACATACATACATGTGTTTGTGTTTGTGATAGGTTAACAAGGGTTATACGAGCCCTTTCTCAATAAAAGATTCCAAAACAAATGTGAAGAATGATTACAATAGGAAATATCACCTAGATAAAAAAACAAGAGCACCTCAAGAGAGTGAAATCAAAATTTTACCAAAATCAGGCGAGGGAGAGAGAGAACTATCCACCTTCATTGTGGATGTTTGGTCCACCCCATAGTTGGCCAAAAATTATGCTAATTTTTTGGAATCTTTTTAATAGTCTTGACCCTACAAAGATAAAAATTCCTCCATAAGGGACCAACATTTTCAAAAAAAATTATCAAGTTTCCAACTAAAATATTTCATATTTTTTAAAGCTGAAATCATCACCATCAAATCACTTTTGATAATAAAATTTTTGATCCCATAATCTTGTGCCAATTGAAGGCTCATGGATAGGATTAAATTTCATTATTTTTACCATCAGAGAGGTGGAAATAAGCTACCCTGATTAATGATCCTGAGCAATCCTACATCACCTAGCCAATGCTAGAAGGCCCTAGGTTACCACGTGATGCTACATCTACATTTACTTTGAAAATTATTCACTTTGGGGGTAGCCAAGAATAAAATAGATGGTGCAACTCCTTTGGTGTTGCCTTATTTTAATACCTACCCAAAACATGTGAAGAGATAAGAGGCCAGTCATTTAATAGTTCAATGTCCCAAGACATTATTATTGTAAAAGACCTAACCACATTTGAGCACACCACTTCTAATATAGTGACTTTGATTCTTATGATCATTGATTTAATCAAGCTATATTCATTTCTGAATAGTTTATTTTTTATTTCACATCAAATATTTCATATGATAATGGAAGGTGTATAGGTCCAAATAGAAGCAAATCTAGTCAAATGGCACAACAGTGGCCAAGATTGGAATGGTATGCGAAGAAACATATGGGCTGCCCAGTTAAGCTAAAGTCTGGAACATAATGAGTCCCAACACTATTATTTGAATGAGCAATGAAGAATAAGGTGCTCAATGATTTCCTCTTGTGCATGATAGAAGGTGCACATGTTTAGGCTGATCAGTTTGCCACTATTGCCTATGATCCTGAGTTTTTTTCTATAAATTCTAGCCAAACAAATTTTCCATCGTAAGGGATGAAAATTTTCTCCCAACACATATTCCATAGTTCATATTTCTATACCTTTATATGCAAAATAACATTATAACCTCTAGATGTTGTCATTGTCCACCTTAGTATATCAGGTTCATGACAATGATGAATCACCTGGTCTTGAAGCAATGTCTAAAGCAAGAGAACTTGCTCAAGGGGAACATGAGCACTCCTAAACCTATTTCAACCCATACTCTAACAAACATATTGGGATTGAATCTACCCATAGTTGTGAACATTTAATCCCCACACATTGATGCAGTATGTTATAACTTAATCCAGACCTAGTAAGGAATCTAATGAGGGTTGAGAATTTTAATAAACACTCTAGAAAAGTGCCTTAGATCCATCACATAATTAACATGAATAATATTTTGTGATAACTAAATTTTAGGAGACCATGAAATTCCATAATGAGGAGTAGTTGGTAGGAGTATGCATGGTAAGTAATCGCACACAATCAAAAACTCTGATGTATATTTGCAAAAATAGATTGCTCCATTTGGCCAATGGATTATTGAGCGAATGCTATACAAGTTTGGACCTAAATGCTTTATCTTGTGAGGCTATATTCCTAATACTGATTCCACCTTGTATTTTGGGGTTGCAAACTTTATCCCAACCAATAATATAGGAATTGAGGAAAACTCATGAAAACTCTACAATAAACATCCATCCACACAATAATGCTCAAATTATATAAATATATTCACAAATAATAGACATGTTTCATTACACTAACTGGATATAGAATGTACATGTGTGTAACCAATAATGGTTTTGTAAAAACAAAATGTTACAATAAATTGCATCTCCACTAGCACCAGAGATGACTCTAAGCTCCAATCTAACTTTCCACAAGGACACAAAGGGTCCTCATATAGGAAAAGTAAGAGGTGAGTGAGAGATTATTATTGGGTTAATAAGGTGAGATACGATCATTCCCCAAGTTAAAATTCAACCATCTCACACATGTGAGGATAACTACCACTTAAACAATGGTGTGCACATAATAATCACAACGTGGTAGCACCTCACATAAAGCGGACTTCACATCAAGATTGAAAATGACACACACCAACAAATCAAAGGAAGTTTGTGCTGATCAAGATAGCCTTGCCATAAGAATTTATACATAATTTTGTTTAGCATAGCCTCCATGCTAGTTGGGAGATGGAGAACAAATAAAAGATATGTTGGCAATGAATTGTTTAATTTGTTTCATTAGAGTTAATCCAAATAAGTGTATTAAACTATTGAAAAGCTAAAATGAATTAGAATATAATAAATCTATGATAAAATACATAATTTATAGAAATTAAAAACTTTCTAAAAATATTAAATGAGGTTAGGGTTAGAGAATGTCCCTAAAAATTGAAATAGCTCTGACTGTGCAGGTTGACTGCAAGTGTAAACATTGTGAAAAGACCTACAAATATAGTTGTATTAGAAAATAATAATGCATAGTTTGTTGGGACATTCCACAGGAGGCAAACAATAACACATTACGGCTTTATCTACTAAGTGTGACTACATCCTTGCTGATTGTATTCCTAATCTATCAATCTGGGCATGTTCAACTACTTGTGGGGATTGATTATTGAGCTTTATGTGTTGATATACCATGTAAAAGACCTAAAAAATAGATAACCCTAGGTCTTGCATAAGAAACTCAAAAGGAATTAAATGCAAAAGAGTGGAAAAATGGTTAAGGGAATATCCAAGTTAACCTCAAAAACCCCTTAAGACTGAGCATTGTCTACATATCCCAAATGGGCCTTAGACTGATGTGGTTCTTCTTCCTCCTAAAGTGTTTGTGTGATCCATGATTGTGCAAGAAGATGACTATATATAGATGATTTGATTGAAGTGCTTGATAAATGGATGCCCTTGACATGCAATAAAGACTCTTAAGACTTGGCATATGACCGCCAAGATCCTTCAAATTTTAAATAGGATGAAATATGTTCTTTGCTTTCTATATGCCAAGTAATTGCTTGATAGATGCTAGTTGTATTTGCAGAAGCGTTGATGTGCTTATATAGATAAATCTTTCAAATGTTTTCATTAACTAAATTTTAAAAATGTGCATGAAGGGTAATATTAAAAGGCTCAAATTTGAAAAGTTATTTTTTGGAGTGCGAGGAACAAGGTTACACTAGTTGGACAGGGACATAGTGCACTCTTGTCTGCCTAGTGTAGACTTGTCCTGGAAGACTAGAGACTTTTGGGACATGCTTAGAAAATTTTCATGAGATGAATAGGGATAAATGTGATATAAATAGGGATGTATGTATGATTATTTTAGTGTTCACAAGATAAAGAAAGCTCTTATATATACTAAAACTTAAAAAAATGGTGAATAGGCAAAACAAGGTTAACGATGTCAATTACAAGCATTATCAATCACTTAATGATTAGTTTTGAGTGTCTACATTTGCCCCTACTTTATTATAGTGATGAAATAAAGTGAAATGATTGGAGTAAATCATATACAAACCTAAGTGTGTACATACACATTATATTTTGATGCAAATCTTGATTGTGCAAGATGCCTTAATGTAAAACCTGTAATAATGCCACTAAAAGTAGTTATTGTTCAAATTTAAAAATTGAAAATTTAAAATTTGAAATTTGATATTTGATATTTGAAAATAGAGCAAGGAAATTATACACCTGAAAGAGTATGCAATCTAATTTCCCTACAACTTAGAAATGGAGAAATGCTTGCCCCCTTGTTGAGCCATTTGGCAAATTGGGAGTGATTGAGTCTCAATTTGAAAACATTTCAATGCACTTGAGTTGGAAAGATTATATGCTACAACTCTCATTTGAATATATAGAGTACTCTATAAAATGTTTGAAAGGGGGAACCACCAACTGTGTCTCACTACATCTTGAAAAAGTGCAACCAAAGACATTGAGTGTCACTAGGCTAAAACATGGCCCACTTTCAATATGAAGATAAATCACACTGTTGAAAATGAATGTAGACTCTATTTGAAACTTTGTACTTTGAAACTTGAAACATGAAATTTGAAACTTAAAACTTCTAAAAATGACATATAAGAAACATGGACATGAAAAAGTATCATGCCCCCTGTATCTGTATTGTATTGATATTAAGTGTTTTTTAACTTTACAACTTTTTTAACTTGTAACTTTTAAAACTTGTAATCTGAAACTTTTGTAACTTGCAACATGAAATCTTTTGTGCACATACCCATGCATTTGCATCAAGTATCTATAAATTTGTATACAAACTTTGAATCAACTATAACTTTGAGATATGTATACTATCATAATTATGAAATTTTCTCATGAAGGCTTGTATTCTTAAGATAAGCCCATTATGATCCCCCTTTTGGGATGAGAAACATAGCCTGAAAATCATTAATCTCAAAAGAGTTTTGTAAAATATTATGAAAGATGTAATCATGTAGTATCATTTGCATAGTTTAATTTGTATTTGCATCATAGTTTAAGATGTAACATTGAATTGAATTATTTGAAAATATGTTATATAGATAAAGCATTGAAGCACATAAGTAGTATGTACATGATATAAAGTATGCCACAATAATATATGTAATAATCAATAGTAATGCATGATATAAATCATGGCATCATGGTAATAAGCAACAAGAAACAAAAAACAAGCAACAAACACTCAAATAATGTCATGAAATTTGTATAGAGGAGCATATATAAAGCATTAATGCCACATATAGGGACTAATAAATGTCACATACACACAATGCCAATGGCTCATACACAAGTGAATGATAAAGTCACATAATCAAGAATATGTAAAAGTTTCACAGACAAAGCCATGGGCCACATACAATGAGCAAGCAAATAAAGTTTGAAAAGAAACATAGTGCAAATGAAAGGAGTCTACATCCATCATATGGATCCATGTCATTGTTAGCGAATATCATACTTAATTACCACAATTGAAAATTATGAGTGATTTAGAAAGACATTTGTATGATATATATAGCTAATCATGGTAGAGAAGGTTGTTGCTAGATACACCCTATTAAATTGCCCATTGTGAATGAAGAGATGCCCCCAATTTAGAAGTTATTGGGCAATGAGGGAAGCTCAAAATCAAGAACCATGTTATAATATGTCTTGTATCACACTCACATACCTCATGAAAAAAAACATTTTGTATTTAAATATAAATGAAATATGTGTCTACCAAATATGAAATATATAACATATGTAGAGAAGTAAGCTAGAAATATTTAAAATGTGTTTTTAGGTCCTAATTTTGAAAAAATATAGAATGTTTTGAAATTTTGGAAATTTTGAAAGTTTTGAAAGTTTTTAAATTTTTTTCAAGTTTATTTATATTTATTTTTTAGAATATTTGAATTGAATTTTTTGAAAAAGATGATAAGCAAGGTCTTGCAAATAGAAGAATGTGGAGGGCTTCGAACAATCCACAACATGTAAGTAAGAGGGAAGACAAGCAATATGCCCCCAATGTGCATGGTAATAAAATATAGCAATGTAACATAAATGATAAGCATGACTATGTGTGCTCATGTAAAAAGTGAGATAGATTGATCATGTAACCACAAAATGAACGGCTTGAAATGTATAGATGTGCAATAACAAGTAAGTGGATTTGCCATAAAGAATGAGTATTGCAAGTGATGTAATATAGTTGTTTTGGATTGTTTGAATTGGTTTTTAAAGCGAGAGAAAAAGTTCCCAAAGTGAAGATATATCCAAGGGCTAGAATAATCTAGGGAATTTGGGATAGAAGTGTAGACACTCTATTTTAATCACTTCTGTGCAAAAATTACAAAATAGAATGACTTCCCATAAATTGTACATGAATTGGTCTAATATCATTTGTTCATCTTGATTTCCTTTGTACATCTAACTTAAAATTTTGAATTCACCTTGGGGTATCCTTAATCAGGTTAATTGTACTAGATCATCAAATTTCCACTTTGATCGTGTTTCTACTCATCATTGATCATCTCCCTTTCTCTGATCAATTCATAATTTTCCCCTTTATTCATAAAATCAACCAAATTCATGTTCATATCATATTAATTAAATTAATACCTTTGATTAGTTTAATTAATCACTTTGATTAGTTTAATTAATCCTTCCTCTAACTAGAAATCCCATGGAATTAGAATTTCTAATTTTAGTTAATTCAATTTCTACCTTTTCCACCACATGTGGGGCACTCTCCAAGGAGCATTCTCCACCCTCTATCTTGGAGATAAGATGGAGGGCCCTATTTCCACCTTATCAGATGTTTTTTGAGAAATATTCTCTAGCCTCCATTTTGAAAACAAGGTGGAGGGCTCTCATCTCATCCCTCAAGATATTTTGGAGGGATATTCTCCACCCTCCATCTTGCATACAAGACGAAGGGATAATATTAATCCCCCATGGGATATTTTGAGGAACATTCTCCACCCTGCATCTTGGACAAGATGAAGGGCTCATATTGGTGATCCATGTCATTATCCATGTGATGCCTTAGGCTGAATTATCCACCCTTCATCTTGAAGGTAAGATGGAGGGCTCACATTCAGTCACCATGCCTATAAATAAAGGGGCACCCCTATTCGTATTCCATGTTCAATATTTATAGTGAATCTATGCCAGTTCTTAGAGCCACTTTGTGCATTAATTCAAATTATTATCAACTATTATTCAAAGTTATCAAAGGGAGATACTCTATTCTTCAAAGATGAAATTAGTAAAGATCTTTTGATACTACATTCTAAGCCACATTCCACTTGCATTCGATAAGATGAAGAATCCACAAAGAAAGGTATAATTTGCATGCTTATATCTTCATATTTGGCTTTCTATTCATCCTTGCTTTAGCTCATGAGGTCCTAGGCTTAAGGTAGTTTGTTTCATTGCTTTGATTTTGATATTTTCACTAATGAAAGAAGCACTAACTTTTTGTACTCCTATGGATACACATGGATCAGTGGGACACCCATAAACCACACTCTTTTTTGAGCATTTATATCCATTTTTATTTGCTACAAATCTAAATTTTCTATCTAAATTAAGACAATTTTCATCATTATTTTCCCTCCCTATGAATCAGATAAATTTCTCTATAAAAATAATGAATTCACCCTTTTAATTATGTGTCATGTGCAAGTTCAAGGTTGAATCAATGAAATTGACCTATAAATGGCATGTTAGGTTGTGGAGCTAAAAGCTTCACCCGGATGCAAACATGGAGGGTTGTTGAGTGTCACATTCGCTGACGTCGGCAAGACACACCGATGTCAGGCAGGGGTTGACAGAAAGCAACCAACATCAGCAGGAGTCGGTCGACGTCGGTCATCCTCAGGTAGATAGGGACTGACGTTGGTTGCCTGTGCAGTTCCAGAACTGGTTGTTGACGAACAGTCAGTTAGTTGAACGGGTTGTTTGCATGTTAAAGACTAGTTCAAGTCTTGAGCCGCTTGTCTAAATTATTGTATGCATGGGATCTATATAATAGACCCATGGGGCTGTATTGTAAAGTGTAGAACCAGAAGAGTTCTTCCATTGGTGGAATCATAGGGGTTCTTCCAGGTATGAAAGATCAGGTTGATCTGCAGGGTGTGCAAGATCAGGGTGGAGATCTACATGGGTAAGTAAGATCGGTTGATCTACAGGGGTGTGTGTGTGCGAGGGTCAAAAGGAGATTTGTGGGGTAGAAAGATCAAAGGTGACAACAACACATCAAGGAGCAAGATCATGGTGAGATCTACTTGGAGTACCGGTTCGTACTCGGTTGTACTGGTAGTTCTGTACTGACTGGTTGAGGTGAACAATAGCTCTGTGCTTGAGTTGTTTGTTGTGACCTGTATTGAGAGAAGATAACTCTTGAGGGAAAGAGATCTATACATCTGAGAGGTGTGAGAAGAAAGTGTGATTTTCTTCATTGTATTTCCTTTTGGAATGAGTTGAACATAATTGTGTGTTGCCTCTCATATTCTGTGATGTTTTTATTTCTAGTTACTTGTACTTCTGGTATAATTCCACATGTTTAAGTTGCTTATACAAAGGTAATCATATGTGCTCTTAAATCTGACAAGTTGTGTCAGAGCTTTGGGGAACCTAGGTCCTATCAATTGGTATCATAGCGAGGTTGGAGGTTCTTAGAGCGAGGTTCACTAACACCTTGGTCCCAGACTGTGTTAAGTGGTTTTTTGATTATAGGTCACTCTCAAGGGTTTCTGATTGAGTGGGAGTATAGCAATGGCAGAAGAAAGTAAGCTGATAATGGAGAAATTCAGACACAGGGGTTGCACCACAGGATGTGTGGTGGTTGGTCTTCAAGATTGAGCTTGAAGAGGAATACAAGCCAAGATACAGATTAGACAATGTACTGGTACAAGTACAAATGCAGCTATTTATCTCCAAGTTGGATATTGTTAGGTTGTAGAGCTAAAAGCTTCACTCAGATGCAAACATGGAGGGTTGTTGTGTGTCACAGTCGCCGATGTCGGCAAGTCACACCGACATCGGGCAGGGGTCGACAGAAAGCAACCGACATCGGCAGGAGTCAGCCAACATCGATCATCCTCAGGTAGACAGGGACCGACGTCGGTCGCCTGTGTGGTTTCAAAACTGGTTGTTGACGAATAGTCAGTTAGTTGAACAGGTTGTTTGCATGTTAAAGACTAGTTCGAGTCTTGAGCCGCTTGTCTAAATTATTGTATGCATGGGATCTATATAATAGACCCATGGGGCTATATTGTAAAGTGTAGAACCAGAAGAGTTCTTCCATTGGTGGAATCACAGGGGTTCTTCCAAGTATGTAAGATCAGGTTGATCTGCTGGATGTGCAAGATCAGGGTGGAGATCTACATGGGTAAGTAAGATCGGTTGATCTACAGGGGTGTGTGTGTGCGAGGGTCAAAAGGAGATCTGCGGGGTAGCAAGATCAAAGGTGACAGCAACACATCAAGGAGCAAGATCATGGTGAGATCTACTTGGAGTATCGGTTCGTACTCGGTTGTACTGGCAGTACTATACTGACTGGTTGAGGTGAACAACAGCTCTATGCTTGAGTTGTTTGTTGTGACCTGTATTGAGAGAAGATAACTCTTGAGGGAAAGAGATCTGTACATCTGAGAGGTGTGAGAAGAAAGTGTGATTTTCTTCATTGTATTTCCTTCTGGAATGAGTTGAATACAATTGTGTGTTGCCTCTCATATTATGTGCTATTTCTATTTCTAGTTACTTGTACTTCTGGTATAATTCCGCATGTTTAAGTTGCTTATACAAAGGTAATCATATGTGCTCTTAAATCTGACAAGTTGTGTCAGAGTTTTGGGGAACCTAGGTCCTATCATGGCAAAATTACTTAGTTTTCTACTTGCATAACCTACCTTTCAGAGGCCATAACATTTGACTTAGGTGTCTATTTAACCTCTAATTTATCGAAAAACAAAGGTATTGAAAAGCTAAATGCAGCCATTAAAAAAAATATCATTTTTCATGATGGTGAAAATGCCAAAAAAGAGTGAAAATGCCCCAAAAATAGTGAAAATGATCATGAAATATATGGAAATGCCACTACTAAATGGCAAAAATGCCTTTATTTTGTGTTTTTCAATTATGTTCTATGGTGTGTGAAAGTTCTGGCAATCGATGAAATCAATCTTAGCATCCACAAAAATGACCCTCATATCGGTGAATTCGCTCTTCGATATCGCACATTTTTTTGTTCCTACTAATTGGCAAATTTGAATTTTATTTTAGTGAAATTGATATATTATCAATGAAAACACCAATATAATCATTGAAATTGGCCTTGATAATTAATAAATTCACCTATATCTTTATTTTTATGCATTTTGTTATGTGTTTTGTGCCAGTTCTACCAAACAACAAAATTAACCTTGTGAAATGGTGATTTTACCTTTGTGTGTTAAAATTGAGAGTTATTAAAACACATAAATTGACCTCTCTTACTTGACCAAGACCCACCAAACAAAATACTCACATTATTTTTCTTGCATATTCCAAAAGGGTGTGGTGATTCATTAAAAACAAATATTATTCAATCACATTTCCTTTAGTGTTGTAAAAAGAATTCATATTTTGATTTGGTGCAATAAAATACTTTCACTTTTGTTCATCATTTTAGTTCTTTGCTTAAGTGCTTACTTGTGCACTGGTGCGATCCCTTCACATGTATGTTCTCCCCTTGGTAGGGTGACCAAGAAACGTGATGGTGGTCACTTATTTTATTATAGAAGATTTGCCTATTATGCTCTTCAATTATCCCTAGTGGGACTCCTGTGAAACTAAATGACAATATATTTCATTATTATTTTAGTTATGTGATTGGGGTGTCATTACTTTCCCATGAGTCTTTAGGGCACAGTCACTAGGACGTCATTACCCAACATTTGTAGCAACCTCATTTATCTAGTAGGGTATATAAATTAAGGCTACATAAGTTTACTTTAGCTAAAATTTCCCTCTTAGCTTGATTTTTTGATATCTCTTCACTGAAATCCTACATATAAAGTGGTCATGAAGGGACAAGACCCTCCCGTGAATAACCCATTAAATCACAACATCTAATTAATAGATTTTTATGTCCACATACTGTAAGGTATGTCAAGACCATCTAGTAAGCCCACAAAAACTTTAGAATGGGACCTTTCAGCCATAAAACATTCATTGGCACAGGGTTGCAAAGGCAAAAAATCCTGAACGTGTCTTTCATATATGGACCTTTTGAGAGAAGGGAGGGAATAAAACATCACCAATAATTGCTATAATCACTTAAAGAATCTTAAAGTTTATAATCCTCTCTCAAAGTGAGTATATCAAAAGAATCATTAAAAGTGGAGTAGTCCCATGATAGCCACTGAAGTAAGGTCATGAGCTTTAGTGATTAATTTTTTTGATTATGGTGTCAAAACATGTCATATATTCAAACATAGTCCACATACACCTTCACAATTTCATATCCCCAAAAAGTGATATGCTATCAAAATTGGTCAACGCTACTTCTTTCTAAGCATTATGTTGTCCAAATTAAAACCCCCTCTTTTTCCAAATTACACCATTATGCTACCCATTTTTAGTCAACCCTAATTTCAATCAAATTCCAAATTCTAATTTCAAACCAAATTTTCAAATTGGGTGTTACTCTACCTAATTTTTGAGTCAGAATTTCATATTTCACAAAGGTGATATACTATCAAAATTGGTCCACAATACTTCTTTCCAGGCGTTATGCTGTCCAAATTAAAACCCCCTCTTTTTTCAAATTACACCATTATGCTACCCATTTTGAGTCAGCCCTAAGTTCAATCAAATTTCAATTTCAAACCAAATTTTCAAATCATCTCAACTATTCAGGTCTAATCTAGTTAACTCTATTCAAAATAAACTATACAAAGTCAAATTATTTTGATGTCAACTCTATTCAAGTCAAACATTTAATTCTCTTTTTCAAATTGCATTTCAAGTTTTATTTCAAATCAAGTCTAAACCTAATTCACACCAATCTAAATAAATTCACATTCTAATCAGGTTAACTTTGATCAAGGTCTACCAATTCAAATCATTCAAATCATATCCTTATATTTCCATTCAATATCCCACACCTGTCAGTTGAGAGCTATGAATTCATGACATCCATCCTTTATCTTATTTGAATCCAATCTAACATCAAAGTCTAATCTGAGCTTAAAATAGTCTAATCAATTTTCCATGCTTAGGGATAATCATATTCAATCTACTCAAGTATGCCTTGTTTGGGGTTGATTCTAATTACATTCACATATCTGATCAAGTCTCCCCTGCTTGGGGCTACTTTCAATCCAATCATTCTCCTTGCATGTATCTTTGCTTGGGCATTGATGAGCCCCATAAATGTCATGTTATTGTGTCCATCTATTGTGCTCATCTTGCTTATTTACCATGCTTTTGAACACTTTTCCATATAATTTCCTACTTTCATAATCCATATAGAATTATGTTTTCAAACTCTTTTGAATAGTTAAAATTATGTATTGAAATTAAATATAGGATGGTCGTCTATTGATTTAGGATACTTTTTAAATGAAGGTGTTTTGAAGATGTTTTGAAGAAATAGGTATATAGCATGGAGCATCCTACAGCAAAAGGAATCTCATTATACATGCCATCCTATAGCCACTGCGTGACCAAAGCTATGGATGAACAGATTTTGATTCTCTTCCAATCGACTCATAAAAATGACTATAACCTCTATGGAGATTAATAAGGAAGTAGTTGAAGAATGAAATAGCCTTGTTTGTCCTATAGCAAAGCTGTAAGATTCACATGAAGGACGTCTTTAGTGAAAAGAACTAATTTTGGTTATTTTAATTCGAATGTATCTTAGAATAGAAAGTATATATTATTTTGCATAAAATAATATCCTATGCGGTATATAAATACGTATTAGCAGAGTTGAGATATATAGAAAATAATATATGTTGAATAGGAATTGTCAAAAGTACATTATGTTAAGTAATTATGATTGTAACTTCATCCAACAATTCATTTCAATAATTTTGATTAATACGAGTAACCAATTCTAAGTTCTAGATAGTGTTGTAAGAGGAAAGGTTGAAGCAGGAGTTGGAAGGAGGAAGGGCCCCCTTTGGAAGGCTACAACAACAATCCAACCCATTTAGTTAGTTAAGCATGTTATTTGATTTCCTTAAGCATTGTGTGTTTCATTTTTGAATTGTGTGATTTGAATTCTTGTTTAAGATTTGTTTTAGGAAGCTTCCCATGTATTATCATTTATTTTACTATACTTTGTTTATGTTTCATTTCAAGCACTTCATTTACTACACCTCAGCATCTTAGATACAATTAGTAAAATGTCAAATTAGAGATTGAATGTGCACATATAGTAAAGTCATCCTATCAAGTCTACATTCCTAGGTTGACATTTAAATGAGGTAGAAGGTACAGATCCATGGTTACTCTTCTTATTCATTTTGATCAAGATAAGTCTATCTAATTGTGAATTAGTTGCTAGTCATTTTTGGTGCCATTGTTGGGGAAGGGTGTCACATGCTTGTAATCTTCAATCTTGATAGCAATTGTTTCTCGATGTTTATTGGTTTTCCAAAGATTCTTGTTTTTATAGATTAAATATTTCCTACTTTTTTAGTTTAAAATTTTTCTTTTTAAAATTAGGATAGTGGAAATTTTCAAAAAACCTCATATTACTAACCCTGTGCAAGCAGGGTGGGTAAAAAGTTAAAAAAATAAATAAAGTGGTTGACGTATACAAAGATAAGGGGACTAAATAGGAAGATTTTTGCCCAAATCATCAAACATTACTACAAAATCCAAAATAAATCATGGAGCAAATGAGGAACACAAAGGAATACTTGAAGATCACTCACAGTTATCAATAGAAGAGGTTGAGAAAGAAGAATTTTTAGCTGGATTGGTAGCACAAGTTGGAGATGTTGAAGAAGTTCATACCCCTAGAAGAGACTTATATGGACCACCTTTGATAATTCCCACCTTATCACCTCATATTCAGGAATCTAAAGTTTGCTTCCCTCCATCACCCAGATTTTTGCTAAGGAGGCATTCAAAGCTATTCTTGCCCCTAGAAAAAACACCAGGCTAATAGAATCTTCTAATTTAAAAAGACTCTTTGTTGAGATGCTAACGTAATATTGTGAAACCTCCACACCATCCCCATTGTATAAGAAGCCATACATTCCTAAGGAAAAATATAAAGTCTCCATCTTCTACACCCTAAGAAATCAAAGAATTGATAGGAATTTTGAGCGTTATTAGCAACAACCTCTCATCTACCAACACAAAGAGTATTCATGGGGGATCACCAGAAATAAAACACTACCAATGAGTCTGCTACTTTCAAATTTCCTAACCTTACTTCTGATGGAAATGTACCTATGAATAATATCCCTCACTCTGCCCTCCTTACCTTTAGAGGAAAAGTGTCTAAGGATCCAGATACATTTCTTTTTGCATTTGACATCTTATGCCATAATTATGATTATAATTAAGATGTTAAAAAAATCAAACTATTTCCAACAACACTCAAAGATGCAGCACTTAGATAGTTCATGGGACTTAAAAAGGATGTCATTTCTACTTGGGAAGAAATGAAGGAGAAGTTTGTGATGAAATATCAAGATTATTGTAAGCACAAAAACTATAGGAGAGATGACATTTTTTGAATGACGCAAGCTAATGATGAGTCACTGGAGGAGTATATGAAAAGATTTATATTCAGCTTGAAAAAATCCAAATAGACCACAATGGACAAGGAATTGATCAAGTTGATATTCTTGAAAAGAATTAGAGATGATTTTTTGGAGACACTAGGTCTAGTGTATGGTGATGATGTTTCTACACTACCATTTGATTAATTAATAGTTCTATGTATGAACTACTCCAAATCAACCATGAATAAAATTAGGGGTAGAACCCTTCCTATATCATCTACTGTAGGACTATCTAAAGGTGAAATTATCAACCTACTCTAGGACATGAATCAGGACATCATCAGTCACCTAGCTAGTCAGATTGATACATTACATACATGGAGAAAGCAAGAAGAAACCAAGAAAGCCTTAGCTGCCTATTACCCTAAATACAAAAAGAAGAAGGCAGATTTCACATGCCATTCCATGAGGGCTTGGGTAGCCAATATCACCAAGGAAAATACTGAGATAGAAGAGCTACGTGTCATAGGAGAAGATGAGAACCAAGTGTTTTTTGTGGCTCAACAAAAATTGTGGGTACAAAGACCAGGTATGCCATCAAATTCTATGTTTACAAATTCTCAAATATTCCTCAATATAGTTCTTGGATGAATATACCCAATCTAAATTGGTCCCAAACTAATTAGCAGCTACCCTAGAATGAGTTGTGGATGTAACAGAATGGACAACAACTTCAATAAGGATAATTCCAAAACCAATAATGGTTATATCCCTCTAATCCATAACAACAAAAATGGAGAGAAAATCAAGGATTTCCCTAGTAAATGCAACAACCACAACAATAGGCCATAATGTCAAACACTCATCAACCTGTTCAAACCACTCAATTACTCTCTCAACCCATCCCTAATCCTACCAATAAGTTGGTTCAATCGACATAATCCACTGAAATAATGCAAAATCCAACATAAACTTTAGATATTAATTAAGTTCACCTTCACTTAGGTCATGTTCTTCCACAACCCACCTCACCCATAATCACATAACACTTTGAACCAACTCCACTCCATACTAATCCACAGCCAACCATAACCAACCCTGAGCCAAGTCCATCAAAAAAAAAATTAAAAATGACAATCCTTTTCTAGAGAGATTAAGCATATCACGTTCTGAACAATAGCTTGAATTTGATATCTTAGGAAAACTCAAGAATGTGTGCATCAAAATCCCACACTCTCAAGCCATAAAAGATGTTCTTATCTATTGGTCCCCAAAAATGTCACTCATTTTTGGAACAACATATGAGCTATCTTGGTCCTACAGGACCAAAACTTCTCTCTTCCCTTCTCAAAATTTGTTCTGAGCTTTCAAATTCCTCTTTTTTCAAGCTTTCCAAAAATCTATGGACTCTGCAGGCTTGAATCTATAGACTCTGCAGGCTTGAATCTATAGACTCTACAGGCTTGAATCTACAGACTCTACAAGCTAAGTTCTACGGGCTTCACAGGTTGATTTCTACGGACTCGGCAGGAAAGAAGCAAGCTCTCAAAAGAACACAAGTTTCCAGCACTCAGTCATTTTCAGGATTGGTTCAACGCCAAGGTTCAACCGAAGCATCCATCGGCAAGCTTCTAAGCAAGAATCAAACCATTGAACCATTGAACCTTGAACCATTTTGATTCAATGGGTTCAAGGGGTTCAAAGGTTTAACGTCATCAGCAGGAGTTAAGTGCATTTGTCAAGGTTCAAAGTCCAACTGCTTCAAGGTTCGACGGCTTCAAAACACTTATTAGAGAGAAGGCTTGAACCATTGAACCATTGAACCATTGAACCACTTTGGTTCAAAGGTTCAATGGGTTCAATGGATCAACAGGTTCAACGGGTTCAATGGATCAATAGGTTCAATGACTAAAAGGTTCAACGAGTTCACAGGTTCAAAGTTTCAACCAGTGTGATGAAGATCAAAGAGCTTAGAAAGAACAAGTGACGGACAAAGGATGAACCAATGAACCGATTGAACCTTGAACCGAAAGAGTTCAAAGTTCAATGGTTCATGGGTTCAAAGGTTCAAAGGTGGCCTCAATCAAGGAAAGAAGCACTTAAGCAGGGGAGTGATGGACCAAAAGAGATAGAGTGAACCGATGAAGCCTTGAACCAATGAACTTTCAAATGGTTCACATATTCAAAGTTCAACACGGTTCAAGCAGCTAGCAACCATTAACAGCCCTGCAGACATCAAATTAAAAGGGAATATCCATTGAAATTCAAATAAAGCACAGAACTCAAAGGAAGAACCAAGCGATTGACTAAAAAGATAGAATTCCTTCGAGTTTGTTCAAAGGCCGACAGAGAACATTTCCTTCAAAAATTTTGTCCGAAGGAAATTATTAAGTGAAAGAGCTGTCAGAATTCTTTCGGAAGTATTTTTCGTGGGAAAGTGACTAAGGTAGAGCCTGAAGGAATTCCTTCAAACTTTTGTTTGAAGGAAAAGCCCGACTGAAGAGAAAAGCTCGTGAAAAAATGCTCGATGGAAAAAGACAAAGTGCAGCGAAAGCCGCCACGTGTCCATTATAAAGTAGAGCAGAAGCCGCCACGTGTCATCTTCTGTAGGACCCCCAAAGGTTTCTAAAGCTTTTATAAGTTAAGCGAAATATGTCATGTGTCCTGTTATGACTCAGCAAAATGTGATAAGTGTTTGCATCCATGTTCCCCTTTTGGAGTTACTCAGGCAAAACGTATCATGGACCCCATTTTCCGTAAGTTTCTAATGAGTTTCATAACGACGAAACTTGCCACTTGTCAAAGACGATGAAAGGACCCCCCAAAAGACTTAGACAAGAAGGGCTATAAAGGACAAAAAAGCAACATGGATGATTCCAAAGGTAAGTTCAATTAAAGCGATGGTTCAACCAGATAGCCTAAAGATTTAAATTGCTATAGGGAAGAGAAGATCAACGCAAAGGACAAAAAATATCTTCGAAAGAGTTATTTTCAGTAGGTGAAACAGTGGATCGAGTAGACTTTTGAGCACACCAAACTAAGGATGCAGCCTGTTTTTCTTCCATGAAGTAAACATAAATTGGAAAAGGACTAGACGATCCATACCAAGGAAGAGACATATTAGATGAAGGGACACGCCATAGTTATGGCAGTGCATTGTTCTCAGCATGGTCTCTCCAGATAGGACTGAAGGTGCATTGAAGATGTTGACTGCAGCATGGGCCATCCCATGGAAAAAAGCGCCAATCTTTGTGTAGTTGCTATAAGATTGTAATATCTCTCATTTGTAAAGGAGATCTTCCCCTTAACAAAAGTGAAACTCTGCCCAAATTGAAAGGCATTACTGAGACTTTGAGCTCAGATTGTAGTTCATATTTCTTTGATTGAATGAGAAAGCAAGTTACTTGCAGACTTTATGCTGTTATAGCTTGTGCTACTTTAGGAGATTGTTGTTATGTCTGTCTTCTGAAAGCATTCTTATTTATTTGATTTAACAAGCAGGACTAGTGGAGGTGATAAGGAAGGTGTCCTGAAGCCAACTACTTTCAGACTTTGTGTTGTCATAGTTGTCTCCAGTGTGTGTTTTTCTTTTATGTTTCTATGTAAAGGACCTTGGGACAACTTTGTACCCCCATTGTTCTTCGTATCTCACTATAGGGCCATCAAGGTGGAGACTTTGTGCTACATCTAAGATTGCTGGTTACTTTGGACCCTGTTACCCCGTTACTTGTTACCAGAAAGAATCCTATTGTTTGCAAGAACAAGCACTTCTGAAAGAAGAGAAGTGCCTTCTATTGCTTCACCAGGATTTCTACTATCCAGAAAGGGATCTGGCTCTTGGTTGAATGTTACTTCTGAAAGAAGAGAAGTGCCATCACTAATCACCCAGGATTCTTCCTCTATCTATGAGCATCATCTCTGAAAAAAGAGAGATGGATGGTTTATCCCACCCCTGTGTCTTACTTTCTGCTTATATATATAGTATATAGCCTCCATATATTCAATAGGGAACCTCCCCTTAATGAGAGGAGAGATTTTTCCCCTTTGGATGTGGTAAACCTGCAACATTGGATGACCAATCTCCCTATGCTGTGGTGATAGGAACTATTTTGGTCACCAGTTAGCTGGCCGACAAAATATTCACCCAACACTATCTACAATAAAGTTGTTTGAGAGCTATGTTTGAAAAAACCAAGAAGAAAGAAGAAGGATCCTAAAATAGTCTAGGTCAAATGTCAATTAGCAGATATTATGTTGAAAAACATAGTTCCACAAAAATATTTTGATCTAAGAAGTCTTCTAGTTAATGTTAGCATCCATGACCAACTTATTTCTAATACTTTAATTAACTTAGGTGCAGCCATTAATGTGATGACTATGGAGATCATGCAGCAACTAAAGCTTACCACTCTCCATCCAATACCTACCATCCTCTAGATGGCTAACAAATCAATTGTTAAGCCTAAAAGAATTGTTGAGGACTTTGTTATCACTATAGATTCTTGGCAATATCTAGCAGCCTTTATTGTCCTACAGTCGAAGAGCAATTTGGGAGGTTATACTCTCATCCTTGGTTGCATATGGTTGGCTACTTTTGATGCCTTTATTGGCTACAAGTTAGGAAAAATGTTAATTTCTAATGAAAATGACACCAAGAAATTGGTGGTGTATCCACTAGCTCAACCTTCCTCGAATGATGGACCAATCCCTTAGAGTGATGACTTTGAAGAAGCTATCTCTTTACAGACTCTCTACATAATTGATTGAAGTCTATCTTTGTAGGCCTAAGAAGAAGACATTATCCTTACTGGTATCTTGTAAAACACCTATTGACATGATCTTGTAGCAACCAACGTATTGGAATATACACCATGCCCTCTTTAAAATACCTTTTTTGAGAATGATTTTGCTAAAAATGTAGGAGACATTTGGGCATTCCATCAATTACTTCCCCATCAATGTAGTTATGCTCCTTTAATCACCAATGTAGAGACCATGGTTTCTTTAACAAAGCAAGTAGACAACATGCCAAACAAACCTCTCAACATCAACACTTCCTTAACACCTTAGCAAGAAAATCAGTTACTTATAATGTTGAGAAGTCACACAAAAGCATTTGCCTAGGATTATCACAACATGAGAGGATTACCCCCAAATTTATGCATGCATCAAATTTACATTAAATAAAAATGCAAACCTAATCACCAACCCCAAAGATGAATGAATCCTACAGTCAAAGACATTGTCAAAATTGAGTTACAAAAACTCTTGGATGCAATATTTGTTTATCCTATCTCGGGCAGCTAGTGGGTCTCTCCCCTAGTCATTATCCCTAAGAAAGGAGGTAAATGGCGTATTTATGTTGACTACAGAGAGTTGAATGTTGCTACCAAGAAGGATCACTTTCCCCTTCCATTTATTGATCAAGTATTGGATACGTTAACAAGGAAGAAGTACTTTTCTTTCCTAGATGATTATAGTGGTTGTAAGCAAATACAAATTATTCCAAAAGACCAAGATAAAACCACTTTTACTTGCCCTTGGGGAACCTATGCCTATGTCATCTTGCCATTAGGTCTTTGCAATACCCCAGCTACTTTTTAATAGGCTATGTTGAGCATATTTTTTGATCTCTCCCATGACTGTGTTGAAATTTACATGGATGATTTCACTATCTATGGGTAGATATTCAAAGAAACACTAACCAACCTAGAGCAAGTTATTCAATGCTACCAACACCATCAATTATCTCTGAGCAATGAAAAGTGTTGCATGCTTATGACTAAAGGGATTGTGTTAGGACATCACATGTCCCCTGATAGAATTTAAGTTGACCCAGTAAAGATAAGTATCACCAAGGATCTACCCACACCAAAGAAGCAGAAAGATGTTAGAAGTTTTCTAAGACATGCTAGTTATTATAGATGATTCATCAAAGATTTTAGTAAAATTGTCGCCCTGTTGTTTAGATTGCTTACTAAAGATGTTGAATTTACATGGACTAATGATTGTCAAACTACATTTCAACAATTTAAAGACCTGTTCATAACAACTCCTATTCTGAGAGGGCCTGACTAGAAGAAGCCTTTTCAAATTCATATAAATGCATCTGACACCACTCTAGGAGCTATCCTTGGCCAAAAAGATGAATCTTTGAGTTATGCAATTTATTTTATTAGCAAGAATATTCAAGGGGCTAAACTGAACTAAACTGTAACAAAGAAGGAATTTCTCGCTGTCATCTATGCCATCAAAAAAAATTGACACTACATAATAGGTTACCAAGTATTCATTTATACCGATCATGTAGAAATAAGGTATTTAATGAGCAAACCTACTATAATAAGAAGGATAATTCATTGGTTGTTTTTGCTATAAGAATTTGATATTACCATTGTGCACAGACTTGGTAAAGATAATGTAGTAGCAAATTTTCTATCTTGATTTCAAAATGATGAGCACATTCCTATTGTTGATGACTTTTTTCCTGATAAATATTCATTTGCTATAACAATTCATTCTTCTTGGTTCACAGATATTGCTAACTATCTTATTGTAGGATCACTACCACAGCATTTCTCACCTAGGGATAAACAACACCTAATCCCAGAGAGCAAACATTATTATTAGATTGCATAATATCTAATAGTCACTGGACCAAATTTAGTTATCAGAAGATGAATTCGAGAAGATGAAGTTTATGACATTCTTAGAGCCTACCATGATGAGCCTTGTAGGGGTCATTTTGCTGCCAAATGAACTACCATGAAAGTACTCACTATTAGATATTATTGGCCTTCTTTGCATTAGGATTCCATGATGTACACCTACAGATGTGATCAATGTTAATGTATGGTAAATCCCACTCGCTTTGATGAAATGCCATTATAGCCATAACTAGTTCTAGAACCCTTTGACAAATGGGGACTAGATTTTGTAGGTCCCATTGATCCTAAATCCAAAAATAAGGAATAGATACTGGTGTGCACTAATTGTGTCACCAAATGGGTAGAGGACAAAGCCTTAACCCATGCCTAAGATGAGAAGGTAGTTGAGTTCCTCTATGAAGAAATCTTCACCCATTATGGAGTACCAAAAGAAATAGTCATACACCAAGGCCCACAATTCACATTAGACCTGATAGTTGTCTTGGTAAAAGAATATGAAATCAGACACAAGAAGTCTACCCCTTACCATCCTCAATAAAATGGTTAGGTGGAAGTTACAAACCATGAATTAAAAAATATCCTCACTAAGACTATCATCTTGCATAGAAAAGATTGGTCAACTCATCTTCTAGAAGTAGTTTGGGCTTATAGAATCACGTGGAAAACCACAATTGGTTTCACTCCATATGAACTAGTTTATGGTAAAAATCCTATTCTTCCCATTGAGTTTGAACATAAAACATTAAGGACAACACTTGATTTGTGCTTAGATCTTTCTCAAGCTCAACAAGATAGGATCATGCAACTAAATGCACTTGATAAATTAAAAGCACTTCATCGTACTAAAATAGTGCAAAGACAACATGTAAGATTGCATGACAGGAACATCAAGACTAAGAATTTCTAACTAAGACACTGGGCACTCCTTTTTACTCTAAATACAAGGATTGTAAAGGAAAGATACAGTCTAGATGGCTTGGGCCTTATGAGATTGAATGAGTTTTTGACAATGGAACTGTAAAGCTTACAACCATTGACTCTATTTAGTTCTAACTACTTGTTAATGTCCATAGGCTCAAGCTGTACAAGAAACAATTTTCCAAGAAAACTCTCACTCTCCAACTTCTTGAAAAACAACATCCATCTCTTCTTCATGAAGCAAATCCACCTGTTCCTATAGCCGAAGGGTATTTCTGTCAACCCTCTAATATTTTCCAAGAGTAATAAAGCTTCCTATAGTCAAGAACAAGTCATTCTCAATGGCTTGGTTCAGGATAAATAAAATCCTACCCTCTAGATTCTTGTGATTTCAGTTGAGTTTGGATCAAAAAATCTATAGAAAAATCAAAAAATTTAGAAATGAAAACCTTCAAGCATTACTAATGGATGTTGTCTCAAAAAACCAGGTCATTAGCTACTCAACATTCATTAAAAAAAGAGAGAAAAAAGGCACTACTACAATAAAAATGTTTTGTTTTCGCTTGCTTTTACTTGCAGATTCATTACCTTGGAATAGAAATACATTTTTCCTCTTACTATAGGATGGAAAACTTATCACTACAGGTGAAAAACTTGTTGCCATAGGATAACACCTGTGGTTGCAAGATAAAACTTGTTATTACAGGACACATATCTTGCTACATGATGTCTTCCTACTTTCCATCCTATATCAAGTGTTTACTCCCACTCAAACGCTAGTGTATGCCATGATCACCACTTCACATCATCATCTACATATTTATGAAAGGTATTTCTATAGGTAATATGGCAATTATTCTATATTTATTTCATGTCATACATTTTAATTATTTCTACAAGATTATGAGATTTAATGCTATCAATGCACTGTCATATCCTCTCCTTATCATGTGTGCTTATCATCTACGTCATTGTTGATGTGACTATTGACACAACTACTATTACCACCCCTTACTCTTCTTATGATATTTTAGTGCACGTCGGCCTTCACCCTCGAGGACAAGTGATAGATTAAGTTGGGGGGAAATTTCTCATTAATTCAAAAGGATTATTTCACCTCTCAATGCATAAGTCACAAATCATTCTGCCATTACCCAAAACCCTTATTGTAAATACCCAAACCTATAACTCATGTAATATGATAGGTGATTTATTGAAACATGCACCATTGGATATTACCCCCTTGACCAATAGCCCAAAAATCTTGGCCTTATTCTGAAATATAGGATGGGTGCAATATTTCAAGAAAATACAATCCAAGGATGAAGGAATTATGAAAGAATTTGTTAGTACATTACATAATAGTTTGGCCATGATAAAAGGGATGGAAGTACATCTGATGAAGACAACCATCAGCAAAGTAATTAGACTACCTAGAACAGGGGAGGAATGGCTAGATAAATATGATGCTGAGGCTGAGAGATGAAGTTTTAGTAGAGTAAATGAACAATTGAAAACCTCAAAGCAGGGCACCGTAAGGTTATCTCTACCAGGAAGATGGGCTAAGGTTATTGAGTTTATCTTCAGATAGTTCATCTGTAAAGGAAGGTATTTGATGTTTCATGGCATACACTTCAAGTTCCCAAATCATTTGTAGCATGGAGTGGAGATAAACATTCCCAACTTTTTGCTTCATATGATCACAAGGATATCAAAGGCTTTTTAAAAAGGTAATTCTAAATTTCTCTCCCACCTTTGTCTCATCCTGTTACTTGTTAAAGATTGTTTATAAAGAACTAGACCCAACATCAGTTGGAAGGAATTTATCCAAATACCAGGAAATGAAGAGTGATAGAGAAGGAAATGAACTAGAGGAAGAATTGGAGGTTAAAGAAAAAAAATTAGAAGAAACCCTCCCTGTAGAACCACAAGAATCTACAATAGAAAACCTTCCTACAGCCACATAAGAACCTGCAAAAGAAGGTATTCCTATAGCAATACAAGAACCTTTAGCAAGGTCTGAGAGAAAGAAAAAGAGGAAACTCATTCTTTGGCCTGATTCCCATCTTCTTCCAAGAAGACCATTATAACCCCCACTCCTCCTAGATCTCATAGATTAAAGAAAAAAATGAGAACTAAGATTTCTTCCATTATTCAAATAAATAAAGAATCTGGGGAAGAAAGGACTACTAGTAAAAATGAATCTATTGAGACTGAAACAGATAAGGAAAAATATTCTCTAGTATTCCATCAAAAAGAAGCAGAACAAGTTGATCACAATCTTGAAGAAATGCACGAGGGAGAAGAACAAGTGGAACACAGTTTTGAAGAATTATATGAGGAACCAGAACAGGAAGAAGTAGAACAAGAGTTACATGAGGAACCTATGCAGGAAGAAGCTGAACAATTGGAGCAACCTGCTACAGTGCAAGTGGAATTTTCAACTTTTGAGCAAGTCACGCAAGAAATTGAGAAACTAAAGAAGTAGCTGCAAGATCAATCTGGTGGAGGTCTAGATGCACTTGTTGTAACAACTTTCCAATTTTAGCCCTTAGCCAAGGATCATGCTACACCCAACATTCCACAACCTTCTATAGAGGTCAATCAGCAAGAGGAACCTAAAGTTGCTCCTGAGGTCAGGTATCACTCCTATTTTGCAATATCTTCTGAACCATTGAATTGGATGGATAATCAATTTGAATCTCCAAAGGAACCAAGGAAAGAACATATGAAATTGAAAGAAGAAAATAAGTTAAAGGAAGAGAGTATCACTACACTAAAATAGAAAGTTGAGGACATGGCTGGTATAACACAAGAACTCCTTGATTGTAGGCCTCTTGTAAAAGTTGATTCAGTTTATCTTGAAGAATAATGGCACAATTTCAAGTTTGTGAGAATTTATTGTGATATGCATCATGAATTTATTGATCCCCTTTCCTTTATTTTCATTTATAAAGTAAGTTCATAGGAAGAATGAGCATAATTGTGTGAGTTTTACCTACATAATTATGTCGTTTCGTATGATAGAGACTGGAATCCCAATCTATATGTTGGAGATGTCCAATTGCAAGCATTTTCACATATTTGTTAAATGAACAAAAAAGAGGATGAGAAATAGTATAATACAAGACAAAGTAAGATGAAATCCACTTACTTATCAGGGGTGAATCAATGGCACCTAATGTTGTATTAGTTGAATGGGACAATATCATGTTAAAGAAAGAAGTCAAAACTTTGTTTGGACAAAAATGTGATGAGGTTCAAGATTTTTATTTGGGGTTGAGAAATTCTATTGGTCCTTCAGCCAAAGATTCATGTATCAAATGATAGAATGAGCTCACTATTACACAGAAGAAGAGGGAGCCCTATTCCCCTTTTAATTTAAATGCAGCATTTAATAGGACCACAAAATACACTCTTATTACAGGTGACATGAGATCACAATTACTAAACCTAAAGTTCCAGCCACCCCTATTCTAGTATCTTGTTCTAGACTGGTAGGACAAAATCTTCATGGATGAAGCTTGAGAAGCCAAAAGTTGGTAAATATTTGAACAAAGGTAGGGTTTGTACACTCACCTTGCCAAGGGCACTATAGAACCCATGGATTTTAGAGTTCTTTATGCACTAGGAATGAAAAAGTATGGTGTTCAAGGTCAAGCAAGATCTTAAGTTGGGGGGTATGATGAGTCCCATATATGTCATGTTATTGTGTCCATTTATTGTGCTCATCCTGCTTGTTTACCATGTTTTTGAACACTTTTCCATATAATTCCCTACTTTCATAATCCATATAGCATTATGTTTTCAAACTCTTTTAAATAGTTAAAATTATGTATTAAAATTAAATATGTGATGGTTGTCTATTGCTTTAGGATAATTTTTCTATGAAGGTGTTTTGAAGATGTTTTGAAGAAATAGGTATATAGCACAGAGCATCCTGCAGTAAAAGGAATCTCATTATACAGACCATCCTATAGCCACTATGTGACCAAAGCCATGGATGAACAAATTTTGATTATCTTCCAACCAACTCATAGAAATGACTCTAACCTCCATGGAGCTCAATAAGAAAGCAGTTGAAAAATGAAATAGCCTTGTTTATCGTATAGCAAAGCCGCAAGATTCACTTGAAGGACGTCTTTAGCGAAAAGAACCAATTTTGGTTATTCCAATTCGAATGTATCTTAAAATAGAATTTATATATTATTTTTCATAAAACAATCTCCTCTATAGTATATAAATATGTAGCAGTAGATTTGAGATATATAAAAAATAATATGTGTTGAATAGGGATTGTCAGAAGTACATTATGTTAAGCAATTGTGATTGTAACTTCACGCAGAAATTTGTTGTTGCACTTTTGATTAATATGAGTAAGCAATTATAAGTTCAAGATAGTGTTGTAAGAGGAAGGGTTGAAGCTAGACTTGGAAGGAGGAAGGGCCCCCTTTAGAAGGCTATAACAACAATCCAACCCATCTAGTTAGTTAAGCATGTTATTTGATTTCCTTAAGCATTGTCTGTTTCATTTTTGAATTGTGTGATTTACATTCTTGTTTAAGATTTGCTTTAGGAAGCTTCCCATGCATAAGCATTTATTTTAATGTAGTTTTTTTATGTTTCATTTCAAGCATTTCATTTACTACTCTTCAACATCTTAGTTACAATTAGCAAAATGTCAAATTAGAGATTGAGTGTGCACATACAGTGACATCATCCTATCAAATCTATGTCCCTGGGTTGACATTTAAATGGGGTAGAAGGTATATATATATATGGTTTCTCTCCTTGTTCATTTTGATCAAGAGAATTATATTTGATTGTGAATCAGTTGCTAGTCAGGGGCATCCTTCAATCAATATTATACTACATTTGTATTTAGTTCTATGGCATTCACACCAGATCAAGACATAGCCTTTGAATGATACATGTTTGATAACAAGGATGATATGATTTTATGAGTCTTATAAATAGGTGTTTGACTACCTATGAATTTCAATCCAACAAACCTATATTTTATTCTAAGCAAGAGTAGTCACACTGTTTCACAATGACATATGTCAAGCATCCCATCTACTAGTTGCCCACTTGATCATGATCATAATAGTAAAGGGGAGCCTATTTTAACACCTTTATTTGATGACTATCTATATTTTAATCCATAATAACCATGTCAAGCATCAAGTCCATGACCATTTGTAAGCCAAGATGTTATAAACCAACTCTTTATGCTTAGCCAAAAGCTATATTACTTTGTGTCTATTATTTATCTGACCTTAGGGTCATAGTCAATCAAGCCATCCAATTATGTCTTTTCATTACCACTCCAAGGGCCATCATCTACGAAGGAGCCAATTGCACCCAAGTCTAAGAATCACTCATTGAGGATATGTCAAGATCATTTTCTAAATCGTAATCAGACTAATCCACTTCCAAATCCAAATCAAGAAAAGTCACTCATATTTGATGAGTCACCCTTTGGCCATCCTCCTATCCTTTATGAGCCTTAATTTGAAAAACCTCTCTATGAACATTCACATGTCTTTGATGAATCCTTCTTTAATGATCCCATATTTGAAGAATGCATTAGTAGCCAACAATCTATCTTCCATCCATTGCCAAACATTCCTCATTATTGGAAATCCTTTCATCCCCAAGCCTTCATTACTAAACAAGAAGTGGAAAAGATATTTATGGACAACTTAATCTAGTAGATCATCCATGTGGCTGAAACACAATCAAGATCAATATCATAATCATAATCAAAATTAGGATATTTGCCATTAGCATCAAAATAAAGATCAACATCAATATTAGCATCAAATTTAACATTGGAATGAATATCAGAATTAGGATATTGTAATCTCAATGACACACCAATCATTAGTGATACTCCTATAATTATTTAGGAAGTTTCCTTCAAGATTGACACAAGTTCTCCTAATACCCTTTATGAGGTTGGTGTAGCCTATTATCCTTCCATTATTTCACATCAACCATCTAATCCATTACCATAGCATATAATTTCATCCACCTATCATTTTTGAATGATAAAATCACACATTTTTGGAGTTCTTTCAAAGTGACATATTAGTGGCAACAATTTAGTTAGAAGCAAAGATCCATAGTGAACCCTTGTTTAAGGCACTATGAGACAATCCAACAAATCAATTTTTTAAAATCAACATCCTTTAATGAAACCTTGCTTAAGGTGCTAATGGAAAATCAAAATTAATTATCAACATCCCTTAGTGAAACCTTATTTGAGGTGCGATGGGATAATAATAATCAAAACAATCAAGATGACTTAGTTGGTGAAAACTTCTTCGAGGTGTTAATAAAAGATTAAATTAGTTTTACATCACTTGATGAAGACATTATTGATGTGAACTTTGGTCTAGTTGGCCCTGGAGCATATAAAATCATGTCACATTCAAAATTATAAATAATGGTGTGTGTGACTAAAAGTCCCAATTTTCGTTGGCCTTCCAATCGTTATCTCTCCTTTCACGATCATATCCTTAGACCAAACCCCATATTCCCCCATCAAATAAAATCCTTTATCTAATGCTTATCATACTTTACCCTCCCTAGTGAAACTCTCTTTCATAGAGGCTATGAAGATCAATTCAACATCAATACAGTTTACATCAACAACATAATTCTAGCAGAGAGGCTATTCATTATCGGTATGGGCTAGAGATTAAATATTTAACATTATACATCTTATCATACTCCTTTGAGTTGAGATTACAAAAATTTAAAAAATTAAAATAAAATCCAAAAATAAATATAAATAATTTGTCCAACAGTGAAAACAATGTTTGTGGTGCCTTACACAAGTACCATTATGAAATCAAGGTTTCTAACGTCATGTATAAATAATTTGTTGTCTACAAGTACCTTAAAACTTGAGGGAATTATTGTATGTAACTAAATTTGTTTCATTCCCATCATATTGACCATTTTAGATTTTTCTGAATGATCTTTCCTCTCATCCTACCCTGGTCCAATTTTCCTTCCCATCTTAATCTTCATAAGAGAGTGGATGTTGTTTTGAGCCTTATTTTGGAAAATCTTATGGCATATCCTCTTAGTGACATTTTGATGATTGGACATTTTATTTCCCATGTGACATGTTACTTATAGATTCCTACTCCACTTATCATCTTATTATTATCCAATCTAATCATTTCAATCCTGCCATTTGTTGTTAAATCCCATTACGGTGCTAGAACAGGTCTTTCCCATTGCTAGTGATCAATTATGAGTATAATAATCCAAACACTCCTAAACATTCCCACTCCATGATCTCATCATTTTGTGAGTTAAACATTCTCTATAAAATTAAATACAATCTCTATAATGATCATCTTAATCATATTTCATTCCCCATTCATACTTATCACATTCTACTTCCAGTTTCAGTTGAACTATAATGACTTAAGGTCCATTTAGACTATGTAGGCAGTGCTCAATTTTCTGAGGTCAACTCATACACCCTTAATTATATGTTCTCACCATCTTTAAATTCAAATCATTATGAATCTCATAATTCTCCATTGAGTTGAGATGCCAAAAACTCAAAAAAAACTAAAATCTTAAACATTCATAACATTAAAACATCTTAAAAAATCATAAAAAGACCAAAATCTCCAAAAAATATATACAACCACAAAATACAAAAGCATTTGTCTTTTTTTAAGTCTTGTCAATAATCCTTGATCAATCTTAGTCCAATTGAATAGTTACCACTAGGATGTGTCCTTCCAAAATCTACCATGTTTGAGGCAAAGTCAAACAAAGACACTTTATTTCAAGCTCGTTAATTCTACCATATTTAGGAAAAGTTTAAGCATGTGAATTGTTTCATGATGTTAAATTACCATTTCTTCCCATTGCATATATCCTTTATTGGGGACATCCATTCCAACCATCATTATCATTGAGCCCATCATGTGGATTTTGACTTTATTCATGACATTATGCTTTCTATTACTTTTTGTTTTCATGTTTGTGTGTTTGTTTGTTTGTTTTTTGTTGGTGCCTTGACCTAGTCCATTACACCAATAAGGTCATCATCATGGTCTCCCTTGTCATGCATGTGTACTTGATTCCATCTGTTGGCATATGTCAACATTATCACCATGGTTTTTAGCATATGTGTGTTGTTGTCAATTATTTATTAGATTAGGGTTAGTCCTTATACACATTGTAGCTAGGAAATCATGGTGTTTTATATCATGATGTATATTGTCATGTGAAAATCAAAAAACAACTACCAAAGGTTTTTAATTGGTAATGTCATAGTGGTAACATCTCCCCTTACATCAGCACCTATTATCCAATCCAATCATTTTGGTCATATTTGACTGTATCAGATCATCCCATTTTTCTTAATCAAATCAAAATGCCTAAACATTATGGCTATATATATGCTCATTTGGATGTGCATCTCCAAATAAGCATTAACATTCATACACATTGATCAACTATTATTATTCTTCTAATCATCTAGTCCATTATTCATCACATTCTCTCCAAATTTATGGGAGAACTACATCAACCTGAGATCTTTTTAGACCATGTAGGGAACACTCAGTACCAACTAATTTATGAGGTCAGCTCAACCATGCTTGTTTTATTCTTATTAGCATCCATAGTTTTCAATATGATCATATAATTCTTAAATCATTATCTTATTTTTCCATTCTTTAGTCTTTCATCACATTAAGCATTTGATTTAAATTTTTAGGGTTTTACATAAGTAATTTCTATGTTTAGATTAAAGGGCAGAGATGTCTAAATCAGTTAAATAAATTACAATAAATAATTATTGATTTGTTATGGAATTTGACCTTATTTAACTTTTTAAAAATATCAATAAATATAGACTAATCTAAAAAGTGACTATCGTGGATGATCTAGGTTCTAAAAACTGAATTCTAAACAGTTTTGAGTGTCTTCAATAAGATTTTGGAGTCTATTTGCTCACAAGATAGTAGCATCCCATATGGATAGTAGTGTCATGTTATTATAGTGTCCTCAAAGTGGTAATAGTGTCCCCTTTGTGGGATTGTCCCTTTTTTATGGGAGCAAATGTGCCTGTGTTTTTAGGTCATGTTCCTATGTGCAAAAAACCTATAACTTTGTGGTATCCCTGAAAACCTTGATTTAGTATGCAAACCCTAATATTCCTTACAAGTATGGCATGATCAATAATTATGTGTTCATTAGTATGATAGATTGGACATCCTCAAGACCCCTTTGTGAAGATATTTACCTACATACCAATACTTTGAAGAGGAATCAAGGCCGATGTAGTTCTCCCAACTAGTGCTTGATGCAAGTGCAAGTGAATGCTAGAATGAGAGTGAATCTGGATGCCTTGAATGTGTTTGAGCTTTGAAATATTTGAAAACTAGGCTTAGAGATATTGTAAATGGTAGTATGTAGAAGTAGGACATAATATGGATCAAATACTTTAATTTTTCTCAACTTGTCTTTGGTTTGAATGTGTTTTTGCATCTATTCTCCATCTAGTGAATAGAGGTCAATTATACTTGTATTTATAGAGTTACGTATCTTGTGCAAATATGAAAATATGCTTAGGTCAACCTTAGGAGGGGTACACATTTGAAAAAATATCCATTAGAAAAAGCGAGGGCTAAGGACAATATTGCCCAATTGGGGACACTAGTGTCATGTGGTTGTAGTGTCCCAGATGTGGTGCTAATGTCCACTTGGTAGATCGTTGAGAAAGTTGGGTTGGGATCTGAGAAGACAATCTTGGGGCTATGTTTTGACTAATTGTGGGTGACTGTGGTCTACTCAATGACTAAAAAAGTGTGTTTAAAGCTCTAGAATAGGTCCAGGGCTAAGTTCGGAATAGGGTAATTCAAGAAAAACTCTTAGCATCCAATTACCACATTTAATTGATTATATTTGCCTCCACTTTATGTTAGTAATGTAGTGAAGTGAAATGACTAGTATAGAGGAAAAAGAAGCATACCTAGACTTACATTAGAAGTGAATCCCATGTAGCTAAGTTTGAGTATGTGAATCTAGGTCTGCATATGTGAAACATGATCCAAATCAATGTCCTATAATGAAACATGCAAAACATAGTCCTTACTTAAGAGATGATCAAAAGTAAAAGATTATGCAAAAATAATGTAACTGAATAAAAGTTGAGTAAAGAGAGAAGAAAATAATTATTACACCTCATTGGATACGCAAACCAATGCATGAACCTAGTGACAACTTATGTGTATGAGTGTACATAGTGATCATATCATTAAATATCTTGGATTGAGCTTATGGCTTGCTTAATCCTCATATGGGTGACTCAATAACTCAATCCAATTTTGATTCCATCATTGCCCACCCCTGCTCGGTGGATCTTGATCTATGAATAGCTTGGATAAGACTATAAGTGTGTCTGACCCTCTCATATGGGTGGATCAAGAACTCAAGTATGATATGACTCCATCATTGCCCACCCATGTGAACTAGGTGTATCTATAACTGTACTGCAAAAAGTGCTGAAAGTATCTAATTGTGTATGTCAACTCTATGGCTATTCAGGTTTATTAGGTGACTCTGGTCCACTCAAGAATGTCAACCATTGTAGATGTTGTAAGGCATGAATATGGTGATAACCTATAATGTCATAGAAAATGCAAACATCATGGATAATGACATGGAGTTTACCATTCCATCTTATCAACATGTGTGAAGCTAAGTATATGGAAACTATGTGTCATACACATGTCCCCAATATGGTATATAAGTATACTAAATCTAAACTATGTAATAATTAAATCTAAGTAACTAAATTAAATGTGGGAGTGATCATATCATGTATGATGCCCCCAAATCTAAGCAAATGGTATGAAACTAAGTTGAAATGAGTGAATTTGAGAAAAAATTGAACATAATTGTCAAACCTGTGACTGTATCTATGAAAACTTGTATCGTACCAGATGTGTTGGTCTAAATGATCTAGACTATCTTGAAGTTAGGGCTACTAGATAGTAGCACCCTATAGTGGATAGTAGTGACCTATGGTTCTAGTGTCCCAATCTGGGTGCAAATGTCTACTTGGTCTAAAATTTGGGTGATTTGAATTGTTGTTTGAGTCTTTGTTTTTACCTGTGTTTGCCTTGTGTCTAATTTTTGAAAGTGAGCCTGTGTGCTAAAATTTAATTGTGAATATCAAAGTAGGACCCTGATCTCTTTGACAAACCCCTATGAATTCCCCCTCTTTTGAGGGTCATTATGAAATATGTGCAAGAACTACCCTATAAAGGAGTAGTTATGCAAAATGTGTTAGTTGGATCATGTGCATGATATTCCAATACAATGTATAAACATAGCATCGAAATGTAAATTAATTTGAACATAATTAGGTAATGTAAGATGTATGTTGTAATATATCATTACACCAAGGGTGTCAAGATAAATGTAATCAATGTATAATAGCAAATCTAAGTAACTACCTATGGGGATGGGGCATGATGTCCATCATGACTCCCAAGTAGGAAGGGTAGATGCATGAGGTACCTAATGACATCAAAAATTGGTATGTGTGTAATAAGTAAATACAAGTGTCATGGTGTATAATCATACAAGGAAGCATACATAAAAGTATATGAGGTACGTAAAGGATAGGCCAAGGGGTCACAATACAAGGGACATATGCACATGTCACTAAATCTAAGGATGAAGACATATAAGGACATGTTCAAATGTCCACATATGTAAGCAACAAGTAATATGACATAGAGCCACATAAAAGGACATGTTCAAATGTCTGTATATAGAAGTAGGAAAGCACACACAAGGGACATGGGAAATGTACAAGGCATACAAATAGAGAAGTGGCATAGAGACAAAGAAAAATGGCATATTCAAATGCCCTCGAAGGTGGAATAAGTATAGGAACATAATCAAGTCTAATATAGGAAAACTATAAATGAAAGCATGTATAGCTATGTAGTAAAAATCTATGTAGATGTTAGGATGCACATATATTGAGTCTAATTAGTGATAGTCGACAAAAAATCTAAACAATGAATAATAATGATCAATATCAAGATAAATCAATGTGTAAACTAGAATGTATAGTGTGTAAGATACAACTCGGTTATAAAAACTATGTAAGAGTGCCCCAAGTGGGTGGATGTATCAAATGTATAAACCTAGATCGGTATAAATGCTCCCAATGGGTAGATGATAACTAGTTTAGATTAGTGTAGTGGACTAAATTCTTGTCTAGAATCTGCAAGCACTCAACAAGAATAAGTGAAGCATATGTGTATGATAAAACTAAATATGCTACGATAGCTAACAATATACAATATCTGGCAAGTAGTAGAAATCTAAACATAACAATGCATACAATCTATAAAATTTTGTGTTTTTGAAATATTTGAATGTTTTTTTTAATTTTGACATGTTATATTATTTTTGTGTTTTATGAGTACAAGCTATGTATAAGCAAATAAAAATAAATGATGTACAAGGAGCAAGAGAGAGAAAGAAGTATGTACAAGCGTAGGAACCATACTAACTAATGAGTCTCATGACAGACTCATTATCATTTTGACCTGTGTCGAATAGGGGAACTATGATTGTGTGTACAATGTGAAAGGGCAACTATGAGCCCATGATCTATTGTGATATATAATCTGAGTCTGAATTTGCCTGTATGGTGATGATATGATGATGTGGCACTGATTGTGATGCCCTTTGAACTATAGGGGTCTTAGGGACCCATCCGGTAGAAGTAGAAGTTGTAGGTGATGTAGGTACCCTACATTGAGAACCCCTAGTACCTAATGAAACTAATCTCAACATAAATTGAGTAAATGGAGGTCCTTTAGAATCGATGATGTATCTCTGACATAGGTTCTCTCTAGTAATGGTCTATGTGGGAGAGTATGCATACGTGTAGATATCGTAAAAGTAGAAAGACTTTTCTAAACACTATGATGTATACATAAGAGCTATAATCTTTGTTGTAACTAATATCCATGCAATATTGGGTAATGGTGCTAGAAATATAATTGGTGTTTATGTTGGAACGTAGCTGGAAACTTTGTTAGAATTGCCTGTGAGATGGGTGGAGGATACTCATATGGAACACCCTCAACCTTAACCTCCTGATTAGCATGTATTTACCTCAGGCATCAATGTATTATATATGGGATGGCTCGAAGATGTTGTAACCATGGCCTACCCAATAATATATCAAATACACATGCACTAGGTACTACTAGGAACCTATTGGTTGTGTGTTAGTCTAACTTGTAGTGGAAGCACAACCTCCTTGATGGAGCTCTGAATGTGGCCACTAAAACCACTAATCACTATATCTATGGGTAATATATCCTACTCTATGTATCCCAAGTTCTTGAGCTCCAACTATAATTTATACCTCTAGAAATTCCATAACTTCAAACACATATAGATAGGTAAATTACACATGATCTCATGACCTTGACATCCAAATCCACCTGAAAATGTGTTTTCACTATTGTTCAGGAACAAAGAAACATTGATAATAAATGTTGTCAAAGTTGAAGTGATAGTTGGATAACTTTGTTTCAAGTGTTTTATGGATGGAAACTAGCACTACCAACACATCTTTGGTGGCAAATAACATCTATAACCAGGTTCTTGGCCTTTAATCACATCTGTTCAAGAGACCCGCCACCCATTATGGCCTCAAGAATGCCTTTCCCAATATAATAAAAATACAATTTTTTAAGCCTAACTTCATACATGTGTAAAATATAAATCGTAATCCATTTTGATAAATAATAAGAACACTCATATGTGTGTTGAATCCCTTTAATTTCAACCCAAAACATGTCGATGGAACCTTCAATACAAATCAGTGGCACAAGCTACAATAACGGGTCCTAAAATGCAACATTTTTGTAGTGAAGAGACAAGTTCTTGAGTTTCAACTAGCATTTATGCCTCTAGAACCTCCAGGTGCAAATATATCACTTCGATCATATCTATATAGGTAGATAGCATGTCCTCCCATAACCACAATATCAAACTCCATCTAGATGCATGTTTTCACAACTATTTAGGATTTAGGAAACATTGACAATAAATGTTGTCAAACTTGAAGTGGTAATTATAAAACTCCACCTCTGGTGCTTCATGGAAGGAAGCTGACACTATCAACATGTTCATGGTGGTGGATAACATTGAGAGTTATATAATTGCCCTCTTATCATCCCTAGTCAATAAATCCACTTCATGTTCTAGACTTAACAACACATTAAATCTATAATAACTACATACTTTTATTAAGCTTCTCTTAGTTTTAAGAATATGAAATTATTTACTAACAGTGCCAACTGCATCAAGGTAGAAGCTTATTTGGTACCATTAACCTATAAAAAAAAAATTAGTAAGTAATTAAAAATAAAATTTATATGTACTACCTACAAAATCAAAAATATTTGATAAATTTGATTACATCTACATTTGACAAGTCAACATACCTTTGAATTTCAATCCAATGAACCTTTGGGATCTGATTTAATCTTGATATTAGCAAGAATAATTTCATTTTCTGACTCATGAACTTTCCATAGATTCTTATTTATTGGCCTCCCATGATATTTGAGCAATTAAATATTTGTTGCAATAATTGTTTAACCCTAGTTTTTTATAAGGATCATATGGGGTTACAGTTAAGAATATAGAAATGAATAAGCATAAGGGTGATAAATAGATCTATAGTAGGCCAATTAATTATTAAACTTAGATAAAATATATACTAATTTTATTATGTTGAGATATGTTAAAAATGGAAAGTACAACTATGTTATATATTACAATGATAATGAAAACAAGATACTTAGTTGGTTCTGATGCTAATATAGATCTAGATTTAGAACAGGCTAAAAGTATATTAAAAAAGTATTCGAGATCGATTATCAAATATTGAAAATTTTAATTAATTATCTTTAGATACTTGCATCGACCTCGAACAGTTGCATCAATGCTTCTGTCTAAACTGGACACAGGTGTCTTATATGGAACACCTCTTGAAACTAGATGCAATAGCATGGATGCTTATGGGTTTTGTGTTGCCTTTATTTTGGTGCATTTAGATCCAAGTTATGTACTATCACTCCTTTCCAAATAGAAAAATCCTAGTTCTTCATCTTCATATTGGTTGTTATAAAAATGGGTTAGTAGGCACATGGTGTTGAGTTACCCTAAAGACCCCTCTATTAATAAGCACTGATTAAATAATTGATACTTCAAAGAGGACCTCATAATTATGTAGTTCTCCCCTATATGTTGGCTTGTGTGTGAATCATGCAATGTGTGATAAGTAAGTACAATATAGACCTAGCCTATAACTTGCCAAATGTGGCTCATGGGATACTCCTTCAGTACTTTAGACCTGTAGATGTTTTGTCCCTAGGATTGATATAGAAATATGATAAAATAGGGAAGGTTTGCTCACTTGAGTGATTGATTGAATGCCTTTTGTAAGTTGCCTTGTGAGTAGGTAAAAAAAATTTAGGTAGTGAATGAATGAGGATTGACCTTGTATTTATACCAAACCCTTTGGAGAATATCTTGTATTAAAACACTTAGACCGACCATAGGAATATGTTTCATTTAAAAATTAGATGACTTTAGGGCATTGGACACTTGCATCGATGTAGGTGTTTGACTAGGACACAAGTGTTTGGAAAACATAAAAATAAGTACAAGTCTAGAACTTTTAAAGATAGAAGATAAGTAGGATTATAACATTCTAGGTAAGATAGAAGGTTTGGGTAATCAGAATGATAATGTTTGGACTAAGAGATAAGCAAATAGGCACAAAGAGATAGTGTATGTGAGCCTTTTGGTAGTAGAAAATTCTATAAGTTAAAGATTCATCCACGATATGTATTTGCCAAGTGTATAAAACTGAAGTGTTCTATAATTTAGAAATCATGTCTATAACCCCCCCCCCCCCCGCTTTAAGCTAGTAATGAAATTACTAGGTTAAAGGAATCAAAATACATACCTAGGTGTGTATAATAAACCTTACCTTTGCTTGAGTCCAACTTAGGTGCTTTTCTGGTGACTAACCTGTGTATCGATGCAACTGCCTTGGCTTTTGAGAACTTGAATTGGAAAGATGTATCATTATAAATCATTGAAACTGATATTAAGACAAAATATGAAATCTAGGAAGTACATATATCTAGAGAGATAGAGAGAGTTTAGAGGACACATGCCCCAAACCTTGGAGAAAAAGTGAGTTGCCACCTGATAGGTGAGATTAATTTAATCGTGTAACCCAATCATACTTACAACCTAGTGAGCGTGAGTGAACAAAGTCAACTCACATTATAAAATTGGTGAGGTTGGATGATGTAATCAAGCACAACCTATAAACTTGGCAATATTGAGTGATTTAATCACCTCAACCATACCAAAAACAAACCAATACAATCTATAAAATTTCACCATGGTGGGTGATGATAGTCCATAAAAGTGTTTGAAATATGTAACTAATTTGATTTTGTAATGTTAGGTGCACATTGCATAGCATATGCACCTTTGATATGTCTCATGCTGAAACTGTGTATAACAATGGTACCAATGTATAGAATTTTGCCACATATGTGTATTTGAATCATATAACTAGGAATTTTTTGATCAATTTGAAGCTATGTAAGTGTAGAGAACATGTTTCCATAACATGCTGCCACTATATATTTGAAACTAAAAATTGGTGTATGTGTGGAAAAATATTTCCATAACATGCCCCAACTATAATCTGGGTATGTTGAATTTTGAATAAGTTTGGAGAATGTATTTCCAAAACATGACCCCATTAAATTTGAAATTGTGACAAATGTGGAGAACATGTTTTCAAAACATGCCCCTACTGCAATCTAAATTTATGAATAAATGTGGTAGTTATGCCTCTATGACCTTCCCCCACTAATATGCATCCCCTTTTCAAGTGAGAGAAAGTAGTAACTGGTATTTATCTTACCTCAAAAGGATAAGATAACCATGTAAATTGTGAATGTACCATGTAGCATATAGAAGGAACATGTCTCATTGAAGCATGAAGAATGGGATCAAACCAAGCCTTAATATGCATGATGTAAATCATGGAAACATATAAATAGTGATAGTAAAAGATCAACAAGCAAATAAGCACACACATAAGAGCACTCAAAATAAAATCAAAAGGCAATGGGTTAAGGAGATCTCAAACAAGGGGCATGTTCAAATATCACACAATTGAAAGGACTTGACTTAGTTAAATGTCCACAAAGTCAAGAATGACATATTCAAATTCCATACAACAAGCAATGACATATTCAAATGCCAAAGAGTCAAATAAAGGCACAAGGGATGAAAAAAATGGAGCATGTATAAATTCTCAAACAAGAAAATCAAGGCACTCCAAGAAGTACATAAAGGAAAAACATGAAACATAAGCAACCAACATAAACATATCATACTAGTCCCTGGATAAATGTGTTAGCAAAAAATGTTAAGTACATAGCATATCAAGTATATTATGAAAGATATAATCATGGATAAAGGCATGTGTAAGTACATAGCATATCAAGCTCAAACATGATAATGTAAAGTGATCATAGAATGATATAACTTGGATATATCATGATCAAAGAAGTGTATTCCCCCTATGTCCATATGACATGAGTAGAGGGAAGGACCAACATCCGAAAATGCATAGATCATGTATTTATGTATATCTGAATTACACTCAAAATATGTGTGAGACTTGTGTATATATAAAAAAGGATATGCTAACCAATAACATGGAACTAACAACATAGATTCCAAGGAGCTAATAAAACCTATGAATGCTGGATTTTTTTATTTAGTTTTTAGTTTTTGTTGATTTTTTTGGTATTTTTAGAATATTTTGAAATTATATAAGCTATCAAATGATCTCAAGAGGAGGATGAGGATCTTCGAGTAGTGATAAATGTATAACCTATATTGAATTATATGTGTCATATGTGTGTATAGTAGAATCAAAAAGTGCATCATGTTCTTGTGTCAAGGGGATATAATGATCAATATACTATGTCTCTTGCTCTCTGGTGATGCTAGATTTAACAAAAATATTATTATAAGATGCCTTTTATTTCTCTTTTATAATGTTTTCTATATCATTTGCCTTTATTGATATGCCATTACTTGTATTTGTGTGCACCTCGGATGTTAATACTTTATGAACATCATGAGTTGTATGGTTTACCTCGCCTTTATCTATATTTAGTTTTGTACTTTTTGGAGATGGATTCAACCAATATGTACCAGGTCTTATAAGTATAAATAGATAATGTCATAAGGTATCGAGTGGATCAAAATGAAATTTGCTCAATTGTTCATCTTCCATATTGGTATTAGGAATAATCTTACCATTGTCATAATCATTTGGAATTATGTCATCTTTTTGTTTGATATTTACCAACAAATAGAGCTCACATGGTTTATTTTCTAGTAGTTTTGGTAGCATTGGTTCCTTTGTTAATTATATATTATTTGGAATTTTTGGAACCTTTGGTAATGGTATTTTCTCTATTTTTTTGTTTTTTTACACTTCTCTTGTTTTGAATTGTCTTTTAGTAACCATATTTATTGTTTCTACACTTGTGTTTTAGGAGAGGTACTCATAATGTGAGTGGGTTTCCTGATTGATGTATCAATGACATGATCACCACTACCTTTTTTACTTTGTATTTTGTTCTTTAATGTAAAACAATAATTTATATGATGCCCATGCATTCTATGATATGCATAGTAATATTAAGATCACGTTATAAGATGTGGAGGAACTAATTTGATCACTTTGTCTCGAATCATTTCTCGTAGGATTTCACTTGAACTCTTAGTAGCCTTTTAGTCACTTTTTGAATAACTTGTTTTAGATGCATTATGTTGTAGATTTTCATTTGGATGTGAAACCTGGCTTGGTTCAACATTGGTAGATGAGGATACAAACACATGATTAACACTACGATGTGTTTGATTCTATAAGAATGTATTTTGATTTTCCAAAAATGTAATATTTTGAATTAAAATTATGTTTTACTCTTCTATTGACTTGTTCATAAGGATGATTTAATCTTTTAAGGCTTCACGAACACAAAACCTAGGTACCTCAAATTGAATATGCATGCATACATCGTCTACCTTAATACTTAAAGGAGTGATAGCATAGACTTGATTACATAGATAGTATCTATCACCCTCCTAGGGTTAGGAGGAAAAATAAGTTCCCTTTTAGCCATTTTAAATGTTTTAAAAACCGATGTGAGAATAAGAAAGAAGAGACATACAAATGCTAGCATTCTAACATGATATAATAAGGATATAGACATTTAAAATAATTGGTTAAGTTTTTTGAAAATCTAATATATGTTTTTTTGAAAAAAATAGAAATAAGACAAACCCAAAAAAATTGGGAAACAAAAGTACAGTGTAGGACTGCAGGTCTAAATTTACTAAAATTAGTAAAATGTTAAATTCACACAATCTATACAATATTTTTCCAAACAAGAATAGGTTTTTAACTATATAAATAGAATTATGAAAAAAATTGAGGAATTTGAAAATTTATATATTATGAATCAAAATTTGGCCAAACAATGTGGAATGTTCTATAAGCAAAACCCTAGAATAATCCTAATAAAGAATCAATAATTGCGATAAAACAATAATTTATTTCAGAGATCTAAGAGAGGTTTTTGAATATAATATTATTTTTGTGAAACCTAGAAATTAATTAAAAAATAACTACACAATTCATCTTGTACATTGATATTTACTAAAAATAATAAATTTTAAAACTTAAAAAAACTGCACCGAAATTGGGTGAACAAAAAAAGGTTTTTGAATATACTAACCTGAGTAGAAAATACCTCTAAGGAATTTTAAAATGGATCTATTTGGAAGATGAAATGTGATAATAAAGAAAGAAGTGACTTGAAAGTGTCTGAACATAAATCTTCACAACAATAGGAGGGTAAAACCTAAGGGTAAAGTTTCAGATCTGAAAATAAATCACAATTTTAAAACCTAAGAGGTTGGAAACCCTAGGTTGGTGTTTTTTTGAATTTTCATAGGTCAAGTTACCTAAATATTTAACCCTGTATTTTTTGATAAGGATCCTATGGGGTTAGGTTTAAGAATATATAGATGAATAAGCACAAGGTTGATAAATAGATTTATAGCAGGCAAATTAATTGTCAAACTCAGATAAAACATATACTAAATTTATTATGTTAAGATATGTTAAAAATAGAAAGTAAAACCATGATAGATATCACAATGATATTTAAAACAAGATACTTATTTGGTTCTGATGCTAACATAGATTTGAATTTGGAATAAGCAGGAAGTAGACTAGAATTATTTTTGGATAAATCATCAAATTTTAGAAAGTTGACTTTTGTAGCCTCTGACACTCACGTCAATGCTTTTGTTTAACTTGGATGTAGGTGTATTGTAAGGAATACCTATTGAAATTGGATGTGACCACCAAGATGATTTTAGGTTTTATGTGACCTTCACTCTAGTGAACTTAGATATGGGTCATAGATTGTTGCTCCTTGTCAAATACTAAAACCCTGGCTCTTCATCTTCATATTGGTTATGGGAAAAATAGGTTAGTGGGAACATGGTGTAGATCTACCCTAAATACCCCTCTATCAATGAGAATTACATACATAGTCAATACTCTGAAGAGGGCCTCATATTTATTTAGTTTTCCCTTACATGTTGTCTCGTGTGTGAATCATGCAATGTGTGATAAACAAGTACAATAGTGACCTAGCTTGTAACTTGT
The DNA here is from genome assembly GCA_037957365.1 of Torreya grandis. Classification (NCBI taxonomy): domain Eukaryota; kingdom Viridiplantae; phylum Streptophyta; class Pinopsida; order Cupressales; family Taxaceae; genus Torreya; species Torreya grandis. Next base: position 1,184,080 of record JARHVA010000085.1, read on the forward strand.
CAAACATGGCTCATGAGATATTATTTTAGTACTTAAGACATGTATATGTGTTGTCCCTATGACTAATATATAAATAGGAGAAAATAAGGAAGCTTTGCTTACTTGAGTGCCTGATTAAATGCATTTGGTAAGTTATCTTGTGAGTAGATAAGAAGTTGTTAGGTATTGAATGAATGAGGATTGACCTTGTATTTATATCAATCCCTTTGGAGAATATCTTGAATTAAATCACTTAGGATGACCATAAGATTACATTTCATTTGAAAAATTAAATGACTTTAGGGAACTATACACTTGTGTCAGAATAGGACACTTGCATCTAATTGGGATGTAAGTGTTTGGGAAATAGAAAAATAAGTATAGGTCTACAAATTTCAGAGATAAAAAATAAATAGATTTATAGAATTTTGGGCAAGATAGAAGACCTGGGTCATCAAAATAGCATTGGTCAGACTAAGAGTTAAGGCATAGAGAGATAGTGCATGTAAGCCTTTTGGTAGCAAAAAAAAACCTAAAAGCTAAAGGTACATCCATGATATGTATTTTCCAAGTGCAAACGATTAAGGTGCTATATAATTCAAAAATAGTGTTTACAAGAACCAAATTTGAATAATTTAGTATCTTCACATGCATTTCAAAGTCCTCAAACAATCATGTATATGCATTTTTGATATGATATAGTCGAAGCCAAGTTTTAGTGATTGTCATAGAACTAGTGGGATAGTCAATGTTTTTTTAATCTATGACTGGGGAAGTCAATTTTTTTTCCTCTACACACCAACATAAGTATTAGTTTGTTCCATCTTCATTGTCCTCATCCAAAATAACTAAAAAACATTCATTGTATCATAAAAAAAGTAAAATTTAATGACACTATCAAGATAGATAATGAGAATAAATAGTACATAATGATTAATATTTTATTTAGTTGCACTAGATTATATACATGATCAAAGCCATGTGATGATGTCGTATTTGTAAGGTGTAAGGATGGTGGAAACTGATATGTGTCAATTGGAATTAGAGGTATGTAGTTCTAATCATCCACCCACTCTTATGACTCACACTCATTTCAAATAGCGTCCATGCATGTAGAATGAAAACATGCCAAGTGTTTTAAATGAATAGTCTAAGAACCTGCATTTGAGCTACAAAGTGAGTGGATATAACTTGATCTCATTATAGTCATACAATCCTCATACTTTGCCAGTTTTCTTCCTCCAACTAAAAATGTTTACGAACAATATAATTTTCTTGATCACCATAACACATGTTCTCATTATACCATTCAATAATGGTTTTTGCATGAATCAAAATAACACCATCTTCAAATTTCAACTCCTCTCTTCCAATGACTCTTTTTACACATGCTTTAGCACCATCATGCTCCCCTTTTCCATGGCTAGTTTTAGTGAAACTCCAAATATGTTCTAAGCTAGTGGTAACATGTATCCTACTCAACCAATAGAACATTTGTGCATTGTTGAATTAAGATGTGCAATTATCTGATGTGAATTATAATGTTGATTGAAATTAATGTTCCTCTCAATCAATTGGCTATAAAACATCTCAAAATAACCTTGCCTATACTTTATACAATGTGATCGATCATCACTAACATATAAATGGTATTCCTTTAATATTTTTTTAATCTTGATATGTACTATCAGGAGCATGTATGAATTTTATATACACAATTATGACAACATGCATTGAGTTGTAATATTGTGATTAAACTTTTATTTATGGTTTAAATGTGTATTCTCAGCAAAGTCGACTAGTGAAACAATAAAACCAAGTGAGAATGTGTCCTTGTTTAGCTTGAAATGTTCATCCAACCATCTAGCCCTATGTGTGTGCCTTGCATACTCAAATAATTTCCTACCTGAATTTGACCATAAGTTATGAAATAGGTATCTATTTTGTAACAAGCTCACACATTTTAGATTCTTTGTTATTTTCTACTTGATAAATCACACATTTGTATTTGCTCAAACCAACTAATTCTTGTCTAATTTCACTTGTACTCTCCTCATGGATACAATTTTTTTAATTTTGGCAATCCACCATAAATGTTGTAATTTCCATCCAAACATTTTTGTTATAAAAGAATTGTATATCTAGTCTTTCACAAAAAAATGTTGGAACAAATTTCTTTACTAAATTTGGTGGAACTTTTATGCCACCCTCCTATAAAATGTTGTTAGTGTGCAAATTATAATGTATATGGTGAAAAACATCATAGTGTACTGAAAATTCAGCATGTTGCTTAAAACAACAAGTGATGCATGTGTTATTTATTTTTACATAAAATGGTTTGGACATCTCAAAATATCTTTGAATAATATAAATTTATAGATATTTTACATAAACTTAGAGTATAATTGTGTTTGGGTGATATCTAATAAATGTTTTGGATGCAATTCACAGTTATGAGAACCAACTCTTCTTTTCACTACATCTCTTGTATTAGGTGAAACTCTTGTATTATCTTTCCAAAATTGTGCAATTAAATCTTTGAGAGCATCAGCTTTACCCTTGTCCTTGCATGAACATTTACCAAAGAATGCCTAGAGCTCAGTGGTATTGGAATCATTAAGTCAGCATATTCCAATTACTTTCACTGATGTTTTTAATTTATGTTCATTGCTCGGTTAGTTTTTGAAATCAATCATTTTTTTCTTGTCTGACCACTTACTACACAAGTTGCAATTATACGTTAGCCAACTTTACAATATTTATTGCATGATTTCGAGCCTACAATATGATATGCATCATGTATATTTTCAACAATTTCATTATTTTAATCATCCATGCTAGATGTTCTTAGTCCTAGGGTGTATATTATAGGTCTCATCTTAATCAATTTCATCAACAAAATAAATAATTGACATTTTTGACTATCAAAATAGAATTTATCAAATAAATTATCCCAATTTTTTTATCAAGTCTTCTAAAATTGTAGTCAAACATTTAGTTATGCATTGGTTTCAAAATGTTTTCATCAACTTCAATTAAGTACTTTCCTTTTCTACATATAATCCTTGGAGGTGTTAATGGTGGAATTTGTTAAGAGGGTGTTTTTAAATTGTTATGTTCACTACTAGTTTATTCATTATTAGTTATTGTGAATGATATTTTATGATTATGTAACAACCTAGTCTTGTACACTTGGCAAACTTAGACCCTTGGTTATTTTTCTTAATTCTACATGTGTCTTTGTTTTTACAAGCTATGCATCTACTCTATCTTGTGTCCCTTATCCTATCTCTTAATCTGATCAATGTTATATTGATGACATAGATATCCCATCTTTCCTAGTTAGCTTAAAATGTACTTATCTTACACCTCTACAAGTTTTAAGCCTATGCTTGGTCTCCTTCTCCTTGGACATTAATGTCTGAGATAAACAGTAGCATCGACATTATTGTCCTACCTTGAAATAAGTGTCTAGTGACCTAAAGTCATCCAATTTAAAAATTAAATGTATTACAATGGTCAACCTAAGTGATTTAATTCTAGTTATCTCCCAATATGATTGGTATAAATACAATATCAACCCTCATTCATTCCTCACCTAACAATCAAACCAAAAGAGCACTCAAGAACCACTCAAGTTACCAAAATCTTTCTTATCCTACCTTATTCCAATATCAGTCAAAAGAACAATCCATCTATAAGTCTGAAGTACTAAAGTATCAGTCATAATGTCTTATTTGCCAAGTTAAAAGCTAGGTCATTATTGTACTTGATTTACACACATTGCATGATTCACACACAACCCAACATGTAGGGGTGAACTACATAAGTTTGAGGCCTTCTTTTAGAGTATTGGCTATGTAGGCATTGCCCTTTGATAACAGGGTCATTGTGGGTCAATTTGACACTGTGTGCCCACTAACCCATTTTCTCCAATGTCACATTGAAAATGGAAAGATAGGGTTTTGCCATTTCACTGAGAGAGATAGTCCAGGACCTAGATATTAATGCACTAGAGTGAAGGTGAAGCCAAACCCAAAAGCATCCAGGTGGTCGCATCCTATTTGAGCAAATATTTTGTACGAGACACTAGCATCGATGCAACTATCTCAAGCTAACACATGTGTTTAGAGAGCCAGAAGCACCAAATCTAAAATCGAATGACTGATCCAGAACTGTCTTCCCATATGCTTCCTATCTAGTCTAGATCCAAAACTGTGTTATCATCATAAACAACTAAGTACTTTATTTTATGTCATTTATATTTATATCATGGTTGTTCTTTCTATTAATACCCTATCTTAATTTAATAAATTTAACATATGGTACATCTAAGTTTAACACCTTACCTAACCTATTGTAAATATGATATTCACTCTTGTGCCCTATCATTTTTATATCCTTAATCCTTTTTACCCAAGTAGGATTCCTTAATCCAAATTAGGATTAAACATTTGGTGACCCTGATCTTTGAACATCAAATCTTAGGCCACTTAGGGTTTTATGATTTTTCTTGTTATTGTATTATATTTTTAATTTAAACTTTTCATTTGTGAAGTAATGGAAAATGTTAGTGTAAAAACCCAATTCCAAATGGAAGATCAAGAAGCATTAATTACTCATCTCAGAAATATAAAGGGCTTAATAGATGTATTTTTGTTTGTTATAAGAGATGAAATAAGCAAATAAGATAAAACCAAGGCTACCTCAATTAATAATGGTGAATCCTTATAAGGTACTATAATTCAACCCACACTTATCAATCCACCTACATTTAATGGGGGCATAGATTATGTGTTTCAATCTTTATTCCCTGAAACTACTATTGATACATCTATTATGAACTTACTTGTTATTTCAACACAAATACTGGTTGCAATGCCTATTACAACTCAAAATATGTTTCCATCCACTATGGTGATTGCTCAAATTGTTAATCAAAATCCCACTAGGCCTATAGCTCAATCACTCCTACAAGTCGTAAAGACCTTTCAGGACAAGGTTATAAACATTGAATAAAAGGCTTCAAAGTCTTCACATGCCATAGATTTGAGGGATGTGTTGCATAACCCTATTGCACTTAAGATCTCATTTCACCCTTTGCCAACCAGATTTGTTACACTTGAATTCACATTTTATGATGGCGAGGGTGATCCTAAATAACATATTCAAACCTTTTATGTGACATGCCTTGATTATGCTTCCAATGATAAACTTTTGACCAAATTATTTCCAAGGAGCCTCAAGGACTATTATTTGAAGTGGTTTTATGACTCCCCTCTTCAATCCATGAAAGCAATCAAACCTCTTACAAATCTATTTTTGGCACACTTTTCTATTAACATGACTAAAAAGGTTTCCTATGTTCAAATTACAAAGATCACACAAGGAACTAATTAACTAATCAATAAATATGTCTTGAGATATAAGACAATGCTAGCCAAAATGACCAATCCTATGGTAGGCAAAGAGTTTCAAGACATATTCAAGTAAAGTTTGCTTGCTCCTTTACATGAGTCCATTATTTTCAAAAAGTTTCAGTCTTTTGATTACTTATGCCATGTTGTACGAGATCGTGAAATGAAGCTTATGTCATTGAATAAGCTCAATTATGTAGCAAACACACTAGCTACATCTACATCTAGTACAAAATTTACAATTAAACCAAGTTATAAGGTAAAACCTCTTGATCCTAAAAGGGAAACAAACACCATGACTAACAAAATTGCATAACAACCTAATTATCCTTTCCTATCTAATGCACCAAGGAGATAGTTTACTCATTTACCTGAGCATCCTACTTCATTACACATGCAGTTGCTAAAGTGTCATTTTATATATCTCCTTCCTACATAGGTTGATGCAAATAGGCCTCTACCCAAAAGATATGATGAAAATGCTTATTGTGGCATCACTAAGGCCCTGGGCATTCTATGAATAAATGTTTTACCCTAAATCATAAATTCAAGAACTCATTGATGACCAGCAGATTACATTTAATGATCATCCAAAGGAATCAGGTTCACAACCTAGTGATCACCATAAGCAAACAACATTTAATATTCCTTTGCAAGACCATTGCAAAAAGGAACCAAAAGTTCAAATGGAATATAATGCACATCCTCCTCCATCATATTATGGACACCCATTAGATGGGGTCATTGGTACTTACACATGACATATACGTCATATGGTTCAAAAACTTGTCATTTCCTTTGATGACAATGAAACTAAGGATGATGAATCTCATCTTCATTCTCTATTTATTTAAGCATACCTTGATAAACATTCCATACGTAGTGTCATGACTAATAATGGTTCAAGCTAAAAAATTTGCACCATCACATTACTTATGCATTTGGGTTATACTCATCGTAACTTACACCCCTCTACAAGATTAGTTAGAGCATTTGATGGGTCCTATCAAAAGGTTCTTGGCGAGATTGATCTACGTTTACAGGTTAGCCTCACACATGTGGTTACTACTTTCTCAATTATACCTTTTACGGGTGTTTTTGACCTGTTGGGATGACCTTGGGCACATACTCTTTGAGCAGTAATTTTTACAGTGCATAGGTGTGTTAAATACATTCAAGCTAATAAGGTAATTATAGTTTATGGTATTCCATATGAACATCCTGTTAAATAAGAGAAATTCATACCTAGATAATTAACTATCGAGCCTATTAACGCTAATACACCACAAAAGGGTAAGCAACAAGCAATCTCCTTTACTAGGAGACTAATACTTGAGAGACCTTTACATTAGAGATAGACAGTGGGTTCCATGAAATCCTCATCTTTTATACACCATAATCAGATGTCCAAAAAACCTAAACATGTTCCCACTATTATTATTCCCAAGAAACTACATAGTACATAGAGATGGGTTCCAAGAAGCCCTATTCTTTTTATTGCTACTTCACAACCCAAGAGCCCTACTATACATACGTCCAACATCATATATACTATACTGATAGCTATTGCACATATACATATTCATTGCTAATACCACTAGTTTCTTACACCAGTTTATGAGTGGGGAGAGACCTATGATCACCATTTGGATGAGTTCATAGGATGATCTTATCTATTCCAAAAATACCAAAAAAAAAAAAAACATAAAAAAAAAAAAAAAAAAAACATTTTTGGCACATACATGTTTTATTGGCCCCTTAGCATATGTGTGCTAGTTCCATGTTGAGAACTAACATATCATTTACTCCCACATACACATATATAGGCATACACAAATACATGATACACTTATGGGTGTTGGGCCTTCCTTCTACTCGTATCACCAAGACATTGGGGAATCCATCTTCTACTATCTTGATAGACATAGGTTATACGATTCGATGATCACTTTACACTATCATGTTTGAGCTTAAATATGTACTTACACATGTCTATTATCTATGATTATACATTACACAAGGTACTCAATATTCTATGTATTAGATGTTTTTTTCTAACATGTTTGACACATGAGGCACTATGACATGTTTATGCTAGTTGCTTATGCTTTTCCTTTACACACTTGAGTGTTTTGCCTTGATATTATCTTGCTTGTTTAAACATTTGAATATGTTCTGTTATATGCAACCCTATGCCTATGATTGCCTTCTTGGACATTTAAATAAGTCATTACATGTTTGGACATTTGAATATGTCATTACTTGTTGTATAGACATTTGAATGTCATTCCTTGCTTTATGGGCATTTGAATAAGTCATGTCCATTTGATTTTGTGGCATTTGAACATGCCCCTTATTTGTGGTCTCCTAGGACTGTTGTCTTTTGACATGATTTTGAGTATTATTGTGTGTGTGATTGTTTACTTATTAAGCTTGTAATATTACCATCTAAACATTACCATGATATTTATCATACATCTTAAGCTTACATGTGATCACATTGGTTATATGCACTTCAATGATACATTTACCTAGGGATGTTTCCTTCTATATGTTACATGGTTACATTCACAAATTTACAATTGTCTTACCCTTTTGAGGTGAGCTAACTACCAGGTACTATTTTTCTTTCACCTCAAAGGGGGGCATATTAGTGCGGGAATGTGAAGGTGAAGTCACATTTTCACAGTTCTCAAATTTAATGGGGGCATGTTGTAGAAGCAAGTTCTCCACACTCACACAATATATGTTACACTAGTTTGCAAATTTAGTGGGGGCATGTCATGTTTACATGGATTCCACACATTCACAGTTTTCAGATTTAGTGGGGGCATGCATGGGGAGCATGTTCTCCACATTCATTTAGTATGGTACTTATAATTCACACATTTAGTTGGGGCATAATTTGGAAACATGGGCTCCACACCTACTCAGTATTCGACATCTTTAGTTTACATTGGGGGCATGTTTTGGAAGAACGTCCTCCACATTGGTACTTATATTAGTTTTAGATTTCTCCATGTATTATAGGGGCATGCTTTGGAAGCATGTCCTTCACACTTTCACAAATTTTTGAATTGGTCAAAGCAAACAGTTATATGATTCCAATACACATTTGTGGCAAAAATCTATACACGATACTATTGTTACACATAGTTTCGGCATGAGACAAATCTAAGGTGCATATGCTATACAACATGTGCCTAATATTGAAAAATCCAAATCAAATTCAAATTCCAAAACTATTTCACATAATGATACCTGTGAAGATTTATGAACTTTAGCGAGCCAATCTACTATAATCATTGGTTCACCTTTTGGTATGGTTGGGGTGATTAAATCACTCAATCTTGTCAAGTTTTTAGTTTGGACATGATCATAGGTTATGTGTATCATTGGGTTGCATGATTAAGTTGTTGACAATTTTTCCCCACAGGAAAGAACATATGTTGATTCAAGTAGTCGAAGGAGCAAATTTTAAAGAGGACTTTTTGTGGTTTTCCAAAGGGGCAAAGATCATTTAAAAGTTTCAAAGGGTTCAAATCCTTCAAACTTTTTGTTTGAAGGGTCACTAGGATAAAGGACAATTTCAAGTTTTTGAAGGGACATTAGGAAAATCTCAAAGGGTATCTGCCCTTCAGGAAAGTTCAAAACAAGAAATTTGAAGGGTTATTAGCCCATCAGAAAAGGACTTTGCAAAGATGTCAAGGGACATTGGCAAGAATCATGAAGGGTATGTGCCCATCAGGAAGGTTCACTTCACGAATTTCAAAATGCAAGAGTCATTTCATTAATTCTAAAGGGTCCTTACAAGTTTCTTGAAGGGTTCTTTCTCTTTGGGAAGGTTCTTAACAGAAAGCCCGAGAGGGTTTGATTTCAAAAGTCTGAGGACTTGAATTTCTACAAATAATTTGTCCATGAGAAAGTGGACAAAAGGTTGAAGAATGAAATGAACAAGAGGAAATTTGTAGACAAAAAGTTCAAAGGAATTCCTTCTAGATAAATTGTCTGAAGGAATTCCTTCAGAAAAGGAAGAGAAGGTCCAAAGGGTAGTCTAAGAAGCTCAAAAGAAAGAGAATAGAGACAATTTTCATGGATGATTTATCCATAGGAAAGTGACAAAAGATGAATGCCAAAGAGAGAGGTCCAAAGAAAAGCAAATCCAGAGATAATTCTCATTAACAATTTATCTGTGGGAAGAAGACAAAGATAAAAACTTGAAATAATTCTTTCAGGCAATTTGCCTAAGAGAAAGGAGAAGCCAAAGAGAATAAACTTCAGACAATTTATCTAAAGATGAATGCCCAAAGGAAATAAAAGATCGAGGGGAAAGTGATAGACAAGAAGGCTGAGTCCATTCTTTCAAGCCATTTAATTGAAAGAAAAGAGAGACAAAAGGTCTGAGAAAGATAGACTAAGCAAATAGTCACGGGCAATTTGTTAGATGAAATATTAACAATGAAAATAGACATAAGTAGAAATGGATAAAGTTGTGGAAATAAACAAGAAAGGCAAAAAGCCTGAGGCAAATACATGCAGAAGAAAAGTTTGCAAAAAATTCAAATACAAACAAAAAGACATGCACATAAATAAAGAATCAAAAAATACAAGAGATTATAATAGCCAATGAGCAGATTAATGTGTTTTATAGCATTCAAAGTGGTCCAAATAGGATTAGACATATCTAGGCCTAACCGTTTCAAACATAACACCTTTAGTTCTAAAAAATGGAGACTCGTTTGCATGAAGGACTCAAGTTGTTTAACGTTGGAGAGCTTAAAGTAAATTTCATGCATGCATTCTTGTTAAGCCGAGCCTTTTAAACATTCCAACAGCTCAAGAGGAGTTCTAAATTTGGATGTGGAGTTGACTGTTCTTATTTTAGGAGTTGACTATTCTTAATGGAGTTGATTGGTTATCAAGTGCCACATCTACTCATTGATTTCATGCAAAGGAGAGCCTTTCAAATGTTCCAACTCAGCTTCAAATTGAATCAAGCTTAAGTTTAGACATCTAAGATTGGCATAGATTTTATGCATGTTGAAAGATTTCTCCAAGCTTGAGCCCACCATCTATTTTCAATGCCAAAGGGTTTTCATACAAGATAAAAGACAAGAAAAGACAAATTTAGAAGGCTGTGATAACACAAATTAGACTTGGGCTGAAGTGGGAGTTGTCCTCTTCTTCAATTTTCAACACCAACCTCTTGGCTATTGTGTGTTTTTTTATATAAGTTGGATTTTTAGCCTTGAATTGTATCCCTCTTTTGGCAAGGTAAAATTATACCAAAGATTGAGTTGTAACCTTTTTTCAAATTAATAGAAGGACTATTGTTTTCATATTCTAGTTGCTGGTATAGTGTATTTATGTCATTGATTTGCATAAGTGATAGAGTTTTCCTCCTTGTCAAGTCTTGATTCTTACCTAGTTACTAGCTGATCAGATTATGCAAGTAATGTTTTGTGTTTCATGTCTTTTGGCTAAGTTTACAGTGGATGTAAGTGGCTGGTTAGTGCCTTAAATTAGGGATATTCTTTCATTTCCCTCAAGCTTGGATCACCAGATAGAACCTTTTCATGAAATACTTATGCATATTGGTCAATTAGAGTTGAAAGTTTAGCCCTTTTCTTGTCTAAATCAGTGTTTTTAGGAGCTCAAATTGAGTGGATCAATAAAAAAATATAGGTGTATCACCATCATTAAATAGGATTTGTGTTCAAGTTTCTCTCTCTTTTCTCTGTAGTTTGTAGCGTAGAGCAAAGATCTTAATTGATACACCAAAGGGAGCTAGCCCTTAGAATCTAGAGATTCAATCCACTTAGTAGGTCACCTACAACCTAGGATTGTTTCCATGTTTCAGCAGACTACGAAGGCCTGAAACTATCTTCACAAGGGTGTGAGTCTGATTGACAATAGTTTTTGGCATGCTCAATGGAACTTCAAAGAAATTCTTTGCATATCTGAAGAATTATTGCAGTAGAAGAAGATATTCATCAGTACCAACATCTAGTTGTAGATCTAATAGCATCTTTCAGGCAATTCATTCATGCCAAAGGTTACCATAAGGTCAGCAAGCAAAGACATTATTTTTGAATTTATATCTTATAAGAGATCAAGATTTAGAAGGGCAAAACCATATCCTCAAAAATAGTATTTGCCTCCTAGTCAGCCTATTGTTCTAAGCACTACAATCCAAACTATCCAAATAGCCATCAAAAATCAAGTATTTGTTCCATTCAATAGAGGTAGCCCACTGAATTTAGCCTAGTTTGATGACATTCTAGTGTATGCCCTGAAGAGTATCCCATTTTTCTCATAATAAAATCAAATAACCCTTATTGAGCATATTTAAGATGTGGCTAATCTTTGTTCAGTCCATAATGTTGTTGAGGATAATGTTGTTATTAGATTGCTTGTTGCCTCCCTCAGAGGAAAAGCATTGCAATGGTATATAAATCTCCCACTAAATTCTATTTCTACCTCGGATGAATTGGGTGCAACCTTAGTCAAGCAATTTGAGGACAAATCTAATCACCTATCTTTAGTTGAGTAATTGATCACCATAACAAGGGATCCTCATGAGTTCATATCTAATTTTAACCTTAGATTCCAAAAGACATGGACCAAAATACCTGTGTTGATAAGGCCATCCTCTGAATATGCATTTTTGTACTATTTGAAATCCCTTAATTTTGACATTAGTGTGATGATATTGTCAATGGGTAGTACTACCTTACCAGGTGCTTATGAGGTTGCAATAAAGGTGAAAAATAGTTTGATACAAGAAGATAAGCTTTCTCCAAGACCTGTAATGCCTATATTTATAGAAGTAAATTCCATACCAGCACCTCAAATTCCATCCTTAGCTCTTATTCCAGCACCTCAAGCTCAAATTGCAACCCCTACTAGTCAAGCTAGTGAGATAGAAGAGTTAAAAAGTTTACTACAATACTTTGGGAATGAAATAGTGAAACTCATGAGGCAAAAATTTTAGTCTAATAAGCCTTATCAACAACAAAATCAAAACACCTATCAGCCCTTCAAAGATCAAAGGCTTCCTTATTAGGATTTCAGAGAAAAAAGAACACCTTACCAAGCACAAGGAGCCATAACTCCAACTAAGCCATATGTTACTCTTGATCTTAATGTTCCTTCCACTTTAAAGGCCATTGTTCCCACCCTATATCAAAACAACATGATGCAGGATTTAGGTTGGTAGCCCTCAAATCTCAATGATGCTCAAAACCATGCCTTGGTAGCACAAAACATCACTATGCCACAAATGACATATGAAGAGTTTTCTTTTCAACGAGGTCAGTACCAAGATACAAGTTTAACATCATAAGGAGAAACTCATCAAGTTTAAGGGTAGCCTGATGTCATTAATGTAAATTGGCAAGTAGATGATCATGTTGGTTTTACTCAAGGAGTTGAATCTAACAAATCAAGCGGTCAAATTATAGCTATAACAGAGCTAAAAAAAGAACCATTGATGAGCTGCAGAAGGTGACAAAGGCTTCAAGTACTCCTCATGTTGTTTCTATGAGTGCAAAAGAACAACTTGTTACCCCTACAACTTAGAAAAATTAGAGTACAAAGGTTAGTAAAGTTCACCAACTACCTCTAGTTCTTGAATAGTCAGTGCTTCAAAAAGTACAACCAAAGGTTAGTAGATCTCATTTCAGTATAGTGGATCAAATGAAGAAGTCTAATATCAACATTATCATGTGGGATTCTCTTTCAAATCCAGGACAAAAGGATAAGCTTTTTTAAGAGCTTTTAGCTTTTAAATTTTCTGCAAAACCAGTTGAGAAAGAAGGGTTTGTCTTGGATAATTCAGATCAGCCAACTAAGCAATAGGTAAAGCAAGTAAATAAGATGGAAAAGGTGGACAAAACTAAGGTAAAATCAAAGAAAACTCATCTTTTTTACCTTTCTTTGATAGTAGGTGATATGTTGGTTCATAATTATATGGTGGATAGTAGAGCTAATAGTACAGTCATGCCTAAATAGATTGCAAACAAGCTTGGACTTGTTTATGATCCAAACACTAAAAGAGTATTCCAATTAGATGGGTAAAAAACTAAGATAGCAGGCATCATCAAGGATCTAAAATTGATATTACATGCATGTCTCAATGTTATTATTCAGCAGGATGTTGTTGTGATAGACTTGCCTCCTTACTTTGGTATGTGCCTTTCAAGAGATTTCACCTCAAAGATCGAGGGATATTTATCAACTGATTGGACTTATTTATTATTCAAAACCAAGTATGGTACCTAGGTAATAATTCATTATGAACCTATTGCATATTTTCATATGGAGTCATATATGCCAAGTGTTGTGAATACTAACTGTATCATCTCAGATGAGGTACTAGAAACTAGTGAAGTAGAAAATGGATCACCTTTGGATGGAGTTCCAAATTTTTTTCTTGATGAGTGGGATTCTACCTTGCATTATCATGATCCTTATAATTTGATTGAAGAAGAGGGTCTTGGTGTGTTTTGCCTTCATGAGAATGATGCACCAATTCTAGCCATGGTCAAAGAAGATGAGTGTAATGAAGGTTTGTGGTAATTGTACTTTGATGGATCAAGGAATAAGCATGGAACCAAAGATATAATGATGTTGGTTTCTCCAAAAAAACAAAGGTATTTCTCTTCTATTAAATTTAAATTTGGCTATTCAAATAATGTTGTTGAGTATGGAGCATAAGTTCATGGTTTGCAGTGGGCTAGGAAGATGAAAGTCAATTCTTTACAAGTGTTTGGAGATAGTGAGCTTGTGGTCCACCAAGTAAGAAGTTTGAATGTATGCAAAAATTTGTTGCTTAAATCTTTCAAGCATAGAAGATGGGATTTACTTGAAGATTTTTAGGCTTTGAACATTTAGGCAATACTAAGAGATAAGAATAAACATGCTGATGGGTTGACTACCATTGGGTCACAATTCAGTATCCTAGTTGATATAAAAATGAAAAAAACTAGTCATACATAAAGGTGGTTGTAAGGCCTTTTGTTCCAAATAATCATGAGAATTGGTAAGTGTTCGAAGATGACCATCAAATTGTGAGATTCTTACAAGAGGAGGCTGAGTTTTCTTTAAAAAATCAATCAAAGCACTTACGGCAGTATGGTGATCAGATTGTGCAACTAAAAATGAATAAGCTACCCAAAGGATTGGTCACACTTGAGAATATTTTTAGTGGTGATGATGAGTTAAGGAAGGAGAATTCATCCTTGTCAACAAAGGAAGAACACTATGCTAATGTAGAGATTGCAGCTGGTAAGATTTTAAAGCTGGGTAAGGTATGCACTCCTTCACAAAGGCAAGCTTTCATTAAGTTATGCACAAGTTTTGTTGATATATTTGCATGGCAGTATAGTGATCTCAAGGGATTTGATCCAAGTTTGGCTCAACATACCATTGAGTTAGAGGAGACTAAACCAACAAGACAAAGATAAAGGCCAATCAATCCTAAGCTTGAGCCTTTGATGAGAGCTGAGCTTCACAAGCTCATAGAATTAGCTATTATATTTCCAATTAAGCACTCAACATGGGTGGCCAATCTCATTTCAGTATGGAAGAAGAATGGTGAGATTATTTTATGTGTTGATTTTCATGATTTAAATAGGGTTTCACTTAAAGATCACTATCCATTACCATCAATGGAACACATTTTACAGCTTGTTATAGGTTCAAAGAGGTTTTCTTTGTTGGATGGATATAGTGGCTACAATCAAATTTTGGTCAAGGAAGAAGACCAATTTAAGACAGCCTTCACAATCAAGTGGGGGACATTTGCATACATAAAGATGCCATTCAATTTATCTAATGCTGGAGTAACCTTTCAAAGAGCCATGGATATGGCATTCCAAAGCCTTCTTAATAGGTTTTTACTTGTTTATTTGGATGATATAATAGTGTTTTCAAAGAATGTAGAAGATCACATGGTTCATCTCAAGCAAGTGTTCGAAAGATGTAGGCAATTTGAGGTATCTCTAAATCCCAAAAAGTGTGTTTTTTCAGTTCATGAAGGTAAGCGTCTTGGACATGTGGTTTCAAAGCATGGTTTAAGCATAGATTCTGAAAGGATTGATTCCATTCTTGCACTTTCATTGCCTAAGCACAAAAAGGCTATGCAAATCTTCTTTTGGAAAATCAACTTCATAAGGAGATATATTTCAGATTTTGCCATTTTAGCTAAGCCACTTATAGCCATGTTAAAGAAAGATCAAAGCTTTCGCTGGTCCAAAGAAAGAGTAAACAATTTTTGAGATATTAAGAGGGCCATAGCTAGTGCTCCTACGCTTATAAATCCAGATTTCACAAAGGATTTTATTTTGTATACTTATGCTAACATGGACAACATTTCAGGCATTCTTATGCAACATAATCATGAAGCTTTGGAGCAGCCAATAACCTTCTTCAGTCAAGGCTTCGAAGAGTATGAGACAAGCATCAAAGAGTTTCTTTTGAATAAGGATATAAAAGAGAAGAGAGTTGTTTGGATAACCAAGGTAATGGAATACGACATGGAAATTAAGGTGACAAAGTTGATTAGAGGCAAAGGACTTTGTGAGCACCTAACTCAAGACTTGCAAGAGGCTAATAAGGTTGTTTTGGTGTCAAATGATGAAGAGGTTGTAGCTGGTCATCCATTACCTTCTAGCTAGTTTCATGACATGGTAAGCTATCTCCAAGATGGTATTTATCTCTCTCATCTAAGTGCTTTTAAAGAGAAGGTATTTTAGGTTTCAGTCAATTCCATTTTTTCTTATTCATGGTGTTTTGTTCAAGATAGATATTAATGGCATGTTGCTAAGATGTATAGAGTCAAGCCAAGCTTAAAGATTGCTTGGAAAATTCTATGATGGACATGGTGGGGGACACTTTTATGCAAGATATATAGCCCTTAAGATCATGATAGGTGGGTATTATTGGCCTAGTATATTTGGTGATTGCCATGCATGGGTAAAAAAGTGCAAACAATGTGCTATGTTTGTAGGAAAAGTGAATCTTACAGCCTTACCTCTTCAACCAATTATGGTGGATCAACCCTTTATTCAATGGGAATTAGACTTTATTGGCCTCATTAATCCTCCTTCAAGTTTAGGACATAAATAGATTTTAACTGTTACAGATTACTTCACACGCAGGACAAAAGTAATGGCATTGAAAGAAGTAAACGAAACCAATGTTCTAGATTTTTATGAAGGTTTGCTTACTAGATTTGGAGTTCCTTCAACTATTATTTCTGATAATCCAATGGCTTTTGTGGGATTTAGGATCAGTCAATGGGTTGTCCAACATGGAATTTACCTCAGCACTTCATTAAACTATTATCCATAAGGCAATAGCCTTGTTAAATATATGAATAAGAACCTATTTAGGATCATAAGAAGGACTATTGAAGACAATCAAAGGTCATGTCATCTCAAGTTGAAGTTAGCTCTATGGGCTGATAAGATCACCTAAAAAAGATTAATATCCAACTCTCCATATAAGTTGGTATATGGTAAGGAAGCAAGGTTACCCATTTCTCTTAAATTTCTCACTTTGGAACTAATGCATCAGCTTGAGTTGTTGGAGAATGAGCCTATGGAAATCAGGTATGCTAAGCTCATAGAACTGGAAGAGATAAGAAATCGATCCATGCTAGCCATAAAGATTCATCAAGCACAAGTGAAGAGAGCTTTTGACAAAGGAGCTTCTTCATGAAGTTTCAAAGAAGGAGATTTGGTCCTCAAGTAGGATGATGATAGAGCTAAACCAAGAAGGCACACAAATTTTAACTCCCTTTGGAGCGTCCCATATACAATCTCTAGCTAAAAATCCCATAATGCCTTCCAACTTGGAAAGATGTATGGTCAGGAGCTTCCAATCCCAATCAATGGGATACATTTGAAATATTGCTATTGAAGAGCAAAGCTCCTTGTACATATTTTGTTTTGATTTCCTCCAAGTGTTGTTCAAGCACAATAGTTTCATTCTATTTTGTTCTGAATAAGTGCTTGTTTGCACTTTTCCTTCGATTAGTTAGGTTTTCCTATTTTTGTGTGTTTACCCTTCTTATTTTGAAGGATGAAGGTTACTTCATGTTTGGTCAAAGGAGATTTACAGTCATGGGACAGGTCTACCATTGTTTTTGTGAGTTTAATATCATGTTTATAGTCTTAGTTCTCAAGCATAATAGGCATGCTTACCAGTTGAGCCGCCAGAATGTTGACAATTTTTCCCCACAGGAAAGAACAGATGTTGATTCAAGCAGTTGAAGGAGAAAATTCTAAAGAGGACTTTTTGTGGTTTTACAGAGGGGCAAAGATCATTTAAAATTTCCAAAGGGTTCGAATCCTTTGCACTTTTTGTCCAAAGGGTCACTAGGATAGAGGACAATTTCAAGTTTTTGAAGGGACATTATAGAAATCCTGAAGGGTATCTACCCTTCAGGAAAGTTCAAAATAAGAAATCTAAAGGGTTATTAGCCCTTTGAAAAAGAGCTTTGCAAAGATGCCGACATACATTGGCAAGAATCTCGAATGGTATGTGCCCTTAGAGAAGGTTCACTTCATGAATTTCAAAAGGCAAGGGTCTTTTCATTAATTCCAAAGGGTCCTTTACAGGTTTCTCAAAGGGTTTTATCCCTTTGGGAAGGTTCTTAACAAAAAGTCTAAGAGGGTTCAGTTTCAAAAGTCTGAGGACTTGAGTTCCCATAGAAAAATTGTCCACGAGAAAGTGGACAAAAGACCGAAGAAGGAAATGAACAAGAGGAAAGTTGTGTATAAAAAGATTGAAGGAAGAGAAGGTCTGAAGGGTAATCTGGGAAGCTCAAAAGAAAGACAACAAAGATAATTCCCATGGACAATTTGTCCATGGGAAAGTGACAAAAGATGAATACCGAAGAGAGAAGTCTGAAGAAAACCAATTCTAGAGACAATTCCTGTAGACAATTTGTCCACATGAAGAAGATAAAGACAAAAACCTTAAATAATTCTTTCAAGCAATTTGCCTAAAAGAAAGGAAAAGCCAAAGAGAATAAGCTTCAAAAAATTTCTCTGAAGATGAATGCCCGAAGGAAATAAAAGGCCAAGGGGAAAGTGATATACAAGAAGACTGAATCAATTCTTTCGAGCAATTTGCCTGAAATAAAAGAGAGACAAAAGGTCCAAGAGAGATAGACCAAGCAAATAGTCATGGGCAATTTGTCTGATGAAATTTTAACAGTGAAAATAGACATAAGCAGAATGGATAAAGCCATGGAAATAAACAAGAAAGGCAAAAAGGCTGAGGCAAATACATGTAGAAGAAAAGTCTACTCAAAAGACAAATACAAACAACAGGACATGCATAAAAGAAAATACAAGAGATTCCAATAGCCAATGAGCAAATTAACATGTTTTACAACATGCAAAGTGGTCTAAACAAGATTAAACATGTCTAAGTGTAACCGTTTCAAACACGACACCTTCAATTCTAAAAAATAGAGACTCGTTTGCATGAAGGACTCAAGTTGTTTAATGTTGGAGAGCTTAACATAAATTTCATGCATTCACTCTTGTTAATCTGAGCCTTTCAAACATTCCAACAACTCAAGAGGAGTTCCAAATTTGGATGTGGAGTTGATTGTTCTTATTTTGGGAGTTGATTGTTCTTAATGGAGTTGACTAGTTATCAAGTGCCACATCTACTCATTGATTTCATGCAAAGGAAAGCCTTTCAAACATTCCAACTCAGCTTCAAATCAGTTCAAGCTTAAGTCAAGACATCAAAGATTGGCGTAGATTTTATGCATGTTGGAAAATTAGTCCAAGCTTGAGCCCACCGTGCATTTTCAATGCCAAAGGGTTTTCATTCAAGATGAAAGACAATAAAATACAAATTTAGAAGGTTGTGATAACACAAATTAGACTTGAGCTGAAGTGGGAGTTGTCGTCTTCTTCTATTTTCAACACCAACCTCTTGGTTTTTGTGTATTTTTCTAAATAAGTTGGATTTTCAGCCTTGAATTATATCCCTCTTTTGGAAAGATAAAATTCTACCAAAGATTGAGTTGTAACCTTTTTTCAAATTAATAGAAAGACTGTTGTTTTCATATTCTAGTTGCTAGTATAGTGTATTTATGTCATTGATTTGCATGAGTGATAGAGTTTTTTTCCTTGTCAAGTCTTCATTCTTACCTAGTCACTAGCTGGTCAAATTATGCAGGTCATGTTCCATGTTTAATGTCTTTTGGTTGAGTTTACAATGGATGCAAGTGGCTGGTTAGTGCCTTAAACCAGGTCTATTCTTTCATTTCCCTCAAGCTTGGATCACCAGATAGAACCTTTTCGTGACATACTTATGCATATTGGTCAATTGGAGTTGAAAATTCAGCGCTTTTATTATCTAAATCAGTGTTTTTAGAAACTCAAATTGAGTGGATCAATAAAAAAATATAGGTGTATCACCATCATTAGATAGGATTTGCATTCAAGTTTCTCTCTCTTTTCCTAGCAGTTTGTAGTGTAGAGCAAATATCCTAATTAATACACCAAAGGGAGCTAGCCCTTAGAATCTAGAGATTCAATCCACTTAGTAGGTCACCCACAATTTAGGATTGTTTCCATGTTTCAGAAGACTATGAAGGCCTGAAACAACCTTCACAAGGGCATGAGTCTAATTGACAACATGAGTTAATCTCTCTCTCTCTCTCTCTCTCTCTCTCTCTCTCTCTCTCTCTCTCCTTGGATATATGCACTTTAAATATTTATCTATATTTATCCTAATCTCAGTTCTAGAACCTTATAATGAACATCTTTTGTAAAAACAACTTGTTTATAGGCAAGGTGGTTACATCAACACCTTTCTATTTCAATTTAAATATATTTATAATACTTTTGACCCAAATTATATGCACTTATTATACACTATAACATGCTCTTGCTTGTAGGTTAGTCACCAACAAAGCACTCAAATTCAACTCAAGCAAAGATAACGTGTGTATACACACCCACACACTTATTATTTTCCTTTAAACTAATAATTTCATTACTGTATTAAAAAGGGTAAAATAAGATGATATTTTGTGATTATGTAGCACTTCAATCTTGTACACCTGGTAAACTCAGACTCTGGCTATTCCTCTTAGTCTTACACATGCCTTGCTTTTACAATCCTCATATTTACTCTATCTTGTGCCCCTTTACCTATCTCTTAGTCTGACCATTCTTATATTGATGACACAAACATCCCATCTTACTTAGAATTCTTAAGATGTACTTATCTTATACTAAGTTTTGAGCATATGCCTACTCTCCTTCTCCCTAGACACTAACATCCAGGATAGACAATAGTGTTGATGTTATTGTCCTACCTTGATGCAAGTGTCCAGTGCCCTTAAATCATCCAATTTATAAATGAAACATATTACAATGATCGACCTAAGTGATTTAATGTTATTTATCTCCTAATAAAATTGATATAGATACAATATCAACCCTCATTCATTCCTCACCTAGCAATCTGACCAAAAGAGCACTCAAGAAGCACTCAAGTTACCAAAAGCTTTCCTATATTACCCTGTTATGATATCCATCAAAGGAACAACATAAATATAGGTTTGAAGTACTAAATGAGTAGTCATAAGGTTTTATTTTCAAAGTTACAAGCTATGTCACTATTGTACTTACTTTACACACATTCCATGATTCACACAGAAGACAACATGTAAGGGAGAACTACATAAGTCTGGGGCCCTCTTCTAGAGTATTGGCTATGTAGGTAGTTCCCATTAAAAGTGGGGTCATTTCATGTCAGCACGAAACCATGTGCTTACTAACCCATTTTCCCTTGAGGTCATATTAAAGATGAAAAGTTAGGGTTTTGCCATTTCACCAAGAGTAACAGTGTATGACCCAAATCCGAATGTACCAGAGTGAAGGTGAAGCCAAACCTAAAAGCATCTAAGGGTTTGCATCTTGTTTGAGTAGATATTCTATAAATCACACTAGAATAAAACTTAGACACTAGCATCAATGTAATAGTCCTAGGATGATGTAAGTGTCCATAGAGCTAGAGGCACCAGATCCAAAATTCGATGACTGATCTAGAACTGTCTTCTCGTCTGCTTCTTATCTGTTCCAGATCCAATGCTATGTTAGCATTAAAAATAGTTAAGTACTTTCTTATATGTCATTTATATATCTACAATAGTTGTACTTTATATTAATAACCTATCATAGTTTAATAAATTTAGCATATGGTACATCTGAGTTTAGCACATTAATTGGCCTATTATAGATATGATATTCACCCTTGTACCCTATCATATCTATATCCTCAACCCTTTTTATCCAATTAGGATTCCTTAATCTAAATTAGGGTTTAAAGTTTCATTTTTTTAGTTATGGGATGGCATTTTATTCATTGTTACTTTCATTATTATGTGTTTCCATGAAATTATATTCATTGATAGGGGTAAATCATCATGCATAGATTTTTCATCAACAAAATAAAAAAATGTGTACTTTCAATGCAGGATTGCAACATATTTTGGACTTTTAGGTAGAAATTCATCATCATTATTCAATTCATTATTGTCAATTTCATCATTATCTACGACATTTGGCTCATTAAGGATAGTGTCTATACCTTGTCTCAAGTGAAATTCCTACATTCCTTTTATTTTTCTCTCAACTCTTATAATTGCTCTAGTGCTTTAGACTTTAACTTCTTCCTCTTCTTTGAACGAGATCCACCGCCCATGACTAGACAAAGAATAATTTGATTCCTTTTGATGGTGGGGACCCAAAGAATAATTTCATTCTTCTTGTCTTCACTGTGGAAAATGTAGAATGATGCAGAGAATGTCTATAGGGTCAAAATTCTTAAACCACCTTAAAAATAAATGTTGGAAAAAGACTTTTTGTCTATTGAGACAATAATGTGCACACATTATAACACACACACATATATGATCATATTGTTATGATATGTGAATATATTGTGTGATGCAAACCTATGTTATATTATTATGTTATAAGATGTCAAAACTATGCAATATTATTATGTCAATCAATATTATATAATAACTTCCATATTTACATTTGTGGTATAATTCTAGGGTCAATTTACCCATATGTTATGTCCTATATAATCGATTAGGCCATAATTTAGGTTTAGGGGCTCAATTTAGCCCAAATCACATCTCTAATTGCACTAATAGACCAATTGGATCAATTCATGACTAATTTAGCCCCAAAACATGTCCTACTATTGTCTAGTTAGATATGATGGACTCTAATTGGCCCTAATTTCCTTCTTGGTTGGATTGGTGGACTTTTTTCTTTATTTTATTATGATATTAGGGTCAATTGACCCTAAAATTACTTCTATATAATCAAAATTAGGTTCATGAGTTCAATTTCATCTAACTTGCATTAATCATTGTAACAATGGACTAATTGGGTAAATATGTTAGGAAACATGAGTTAATTTAACCCCTTGAATCACATTGTAGACTTGCAATTGGGTTCAAAGGGTTCAGTTTATCCCCAATTACTTTTGTGTTTGCATTTAAAATAAAACTAAGGTCGATTAAGCCATTTATTGCATCTTGTACAATTAATCAATTGATAAATTAGGTTCACAAGGCTCAATTTTGCCCAAATCACATCCCTAATTGCACCAATTAACTAATTGGATCAATTCATGATAGAATCAAACCTAATTTATCCCCAAACCACATTTTGCTCTTGTAGTTAGGTTAAAGGGGCTCAAATTGGTCCTAATTTCATTCATAATTGAATCAATGGACTATTTGATTTATTTTGTTATGATATTGGGGTTGAATGACCCCCAAAATTACATCATGTATAGGTAAAATCAGGTTCACGAGGTTCAATTTCATCCAAATTCCATCACTAATTCTAATGATTGATTAATTGGCTTAATGTGTCAAGAAATATGGGCTAATTTAGCCCAAATCACATCCTAAACTTGTAGTTAGGTTAAACAAGTTTAAATTAGCTTCAATTACCTTCATGTTTACATTTGTGATAAAATTAGGTTTAAGGGTATAGGGATTATGGTTTAGGGTTGTAAAAATCAACTAATTAGTTTATTATGTCAGGAAATATGAGCTAATTTAGCCCTAAATCACATTTTAGACTCATAGCTGGGTTTAACAGGTTCACATTGGCCCCGATTACCTTCATGTAAATGCATTTGTGATAAAATTAAGATTTAGGATTTGCATTTGTGATAAAATTGAGGTTTAGATTAAATTAGGGTTTAGGATTTAGGGTCAACATAGTAGGAAACATGAGCTAATTTGGCCCCTTAAATCACATCCTAAACTTGTAGTTAGGTTTAACAGGTTCATATTGGCCCTAATTACCTTCACGTTGGTATTTGTGATAAAATTAGGGTTTATTGAGTCATAAATTAGGTTCACCAAGCTCAGTTTGGCCCAATTCACATTTCTAATTGTACTGATTGACTAATTAGATGATTTCATGATGAAATTAGACATAATTTATCCCTAAATCACATCTTATTCTTGTAGTTATGCTGAAGGGGCTAAAATTGGCCTCAAATACCTGTTGGATTGAATGAATCAACTATTTGGTTCATTACATGATGACATTAGGGTCAATTTCACTCCAAATCACATCATATACAATTGAAAATAGGTTCACGTGGATCAAAATTTTGAAAATCAACATTGATTGCACCATTTGACTAATTGGCTTAATCTATGGTGAAATCAAAGCCAATTTAACCTCAAATCACGTTGTATAGTCACAATTAGGTTCAAGGGCATCGTATTCACCTTATTTGCCTCCATAATTGAACCAACCAACTATTTCATTTATTATATGATGACATTTGAGTTTATTGAGCCAAAACCACATCCTATACCTGTCAAACTTGCATGTCATTGAACCAAATGATTATTTTCTTCATTATTGGATGAAATTGGAGCTGGTCAAGCTCCAAATCATATTTAATAGTCATGCACTTAGGTTGAATGGGTTCAAATTAGCTTCAGCTACCTATAGATTCAACCATTGGACTATTTGGTTTTTTTAGTTGTGACATTGGGTTGACATACCCAAATTAAATATTTTATAGTCAAAATTAGGTTCATGAGGCTGAATTTAACTCAAAACATATCACTGATTGCACCAATTCACTCAATCTAAGCTAATTTAGCCTTAAATCACATCCTATACACACAATTATGTTCAAGGGGTTCAAATTGATCATAATCCCCCCCACCATTAAAATAATCGACTTGTTCATTCATTTTGTAATTAAACTAGGCTCAGTTGAACCTTAAATCATGTTCT
The DNA here is from genome assembly GCA_037957365.1 of Torreya grandis. Lineage (NCBI taxonomy): Eukaryota > Viridiplantae > Streptophyta > Pinopsida > Cupressales > Taxaceae > Torreya > Torreya grandis. The sequence continues at coordinate 1,208,810 of JARHVA010000085.1, forward strand.
ATATAGTCAAAATTATGATCGCAGGCATAAACTCGCCAGGATTGCATCACTTTATCCATGATGTCCTTTTCATGATAATGTATTTCATGACACACTCCACTTAAAATATATATATATATATATATATATATATATATATATATATATATATATATATATATATATGTGTGAACTAGATAAGTATAAACACGTATAAATGTGAACTAAATAAGTATAAACATGAATTAAATAAGTATAAAGAAGTGTATATCATGATACATAGATAAGTATAAACACGTATGAGTAGACTAAATTTATTTTTTAGATGCTATGTCAACATAATGCGTATATGTTATAGCACGTATGTGTTATGCTTTGTTTGAATTCAAAAACCAAACCTTTTTGGCTTGAAAATGGCTTGGATTCTTGAGCCAAAGGCTTGGACCTGTCAACACACATTCGAATCCAATAGTTTTGATAGAAAACAAAAAAATTCAACTTCCCTCATCAAATACACTACAAATTTAAATGAGAAAATTCATAAAATTATTACCTCAACAACAAACACACTCTCCTATTTCCAAATATATATATATATTTATAATTTTTTGACTATTTTAAAGTTTAAATCTATGTTGATTTCTAACTATAGCTTTTTTAGGCCACTATGTGTCATAAATATACATGCATGTATATGTTTGTGTATCTTTTTTTTGTTGATCCAAATGCAAAAAAAAATATGGTTACAAACTAGGCCCAATTATACACGCATTCAAAAAACACTTTTTTTTTAAAGTAGTTAGGGGGATCACATGACTGACTATCCATTTTTTGTCAGATTTTAGGATCTATTTACTTGTAAAATTAATTAAAACAATATTAATTGAAAAATTATTAAACAATATGGGTTACAAAGTAGATGATCTTATCTAAAGTTTCACTAAATGGTTTTAAATAATATTAAATGATGCTAAAAAATTGAGGGGTCGCAAGACCGACTATCTACTATATTTTCATTAAAAAAATAGGAGTCCTATTCAAATTTTAGATGTCTGACCTAGTTATACTTAACCATTAAAAAAAATGTGTTTCGAAAACTAGACTCAAAATTCTACAATTCATGTTCTTACACCATTCTCAAATTTTGAGTGTAGCCATATGAAATTATTTATAGGAGTTCAAATTTCTCAAAATTTTAGGAAAAAACATGTTCACAAGTAGGCCCCTTTTTATCCCTCAACTTTATGCACTTACCCTATTGTATTCCTAGAATTTTGACCACTTGATTGTCATGAATGTATGTAAGACATTTATGCACTATAAAAGCTATTGATCCGAGCTTTTATATCCATGGGCACCCCAATAACATATCAAAGACAAGTGTGCTTAGTAGGACTAGGAATGGGGTGGGCATTATGAGTGAGCCCACTTGTAATGGTAGCATAATATGTCCAAGAGAATTTTCTATATATCCATCAAACATTTTTACAACTCTAGAAGTATCTTGTAAATCTTGCTCTGAATATATAAGAGAATATAGTAGTGTCACGATGCATACATTTTCATTGGATCCATTATCTATCATAACATTATGTATGGGTTGTTTGTCAACACATGATATGATTGAGAGTGCACATCTATCTGAATCATCAACTACAACTTCACTATAATTGAATGTAATCATATGACGAGATGTTTGATTGATAATAATTGTTCCAATAATGTTATCAAGTGATGATCATATGTAGAATTATGAGGATGAACATTATATGCATGGTGTACTTCATATTTATCCTTGTTATTTGCTTCATGATTAGGAAAAGGATATTTGTACATTTTGAGCTTTGAATTGTCATTTACTTGTGGCTTAGCCTCTTCATAAGGTATACCAATATCAATAATATTTTCATCAATGAGATCTTGAATATTGTACTTAAGCTTGAAATATTTATTTGTAGAGGTGCCCAATACATTTATAGTAGTCACAATAAGCATTACCATCAAAAAATCTAGATTGGGGTCTAAACATGTCAACTTCCATTGTCGGAGGAAAAGTGATGAGATTGCATTCAAGTAGCCTTGGCAACAACACATGAGGAGGTGAAGGTAGCCTTGAGAATTACTTCCTTGGTGGAGCTTGTAATTGAAGCTTTTGTGTTGGTTGCAAGATAACATTAACTGTAACCTTAGTTTCACTCTTGTTTTCATTTGGTTTGCTCTTATAAGTTGGTTTATTTTGAAATTTGATGTTTGAAGTAGAAAGAACAATCAATGTATATGGTAGCTTGTGCAAAGTGATCAATTTAACTTCACATTCTTTAATTATATGGCATAACACATCAAAATATTTGGACTTGTCACACATAACTACCTCTTAAAGTGGTGTTAGTAAACTTTAAGTAAATAGGTCTTGAAGCTCATTATCGACGATTTGATTTATCATTTTTTCAAGCATAATATTGTATCTTAACACATACTAATTTTTCATTAGACCCTTGTTTGAGCTTTTCAATTTGAGCATTTGACAAATTTTCACCGATGTTGATAGAAAAGTGAATTAAAAACTGATTTGATAAAGGATTGAAATCCTTTATTGATTGTAGAGGAAGATCATTGAGCCATATAAGAACATACTCTTTAAGACTTGTTGAAAATAATTTTGTCAATAATTTGTCGTTATTCATATAATTTAGACAAGCTGAATGGAAGACACATAAATATTGTTCAAGATCACATTTGCCTTCATAGAGAAGAATCTTAGGAGCCATAAAGCGAACTGGTAATGAATAAGATGTAATTTTAGGTGTCAAAGGGTTATGCAACAAGGAACATGAATCCATAGAGGGGATAACATGAGAGGTAGTCTATTCAAGTTGAGATAACTTAGCTTGTAATGTAATCATTGTTTGCTCAAGAACATAATTTATAGAGGCAATTAGAGGAGCATAAGTAGTATGAGTACGCATATGCATGGATATATGTTGGAGACTAAGTGATGTGCCCAAACCAAAGGATGATGTTATAAAGGTAACAAGAGGTCTAGAAGTAGGAATGGATGCAATAATATAAGTAACAACATTTGAAGTAAGGGATTTGACAACTCAAAAATACATCTCTTGTGGTATATATGTGGCTAGCTTAGCTTGATGTTTGGATTTTGATAATAAAAATATACTAATGATCTATATGGGGGTTCTCTTGAAGACCTTGATGCAATTTAGATAATTCTTGCACTTGATATTGATATACTCCATTAAGCTCATTTGGATTAATAAGGTTTTAATGTTCATTATGTGCATCATATTCCTCTTCATGACTTTCATTATTAGTTTCAATGAGAACTTCATTTATAAGGGACCAAGGAATTTGAACAATAGCATTAATAGTTTGAAAAAAAAAACATCATTATTTGTCATTACAGAAGATACCAAAGGACGTTGCATATGTGAAATTAAAATAACACTTAATCTAGTAATATGCCCTAGAGGCATATGATATGAATCAAACAATGTCAATGACCATGATTATACAAACAAAATTCAAGGTATAAGGGGGGTATAGAAAAGGGTTTGAATGATTTGTAGACTCTCAAATACACTTGTTAATTTGTTGATTAGTGTTGGCCCAATATTTCTAAGCACTGACTATAGAGGTAGATCCATGCATGTATCCAACTAAGCCTATTTTGAGGGTATGATTAGAGTAACTTCCCTAGGTGATACATTCCTCTCATGTGCAACACAAATCAAGTGGATAAAAGAGACTTCCTATATTGGTATAAACAAGGGACCCTAGGGGTTTCTAATATATTGTGATGTACATGAAAACTAAACTCTATGTTTAGTGATGCGAAATGGTTATGAGTATTGGTGTAAACCCCTCATGCCATGGTTTATGTAATAGACACCATGTATCCTTTCATGATAGCCACTAAGTAAATTGAAAACTATCAGAAAACAATTTATACAAGCAAGCAAAAGCAAATGAAAAATAAAAATGAAATATTTTTGTGTATAGGTGATATTAAATTTTAACCCAAGGTTGAAAGAAAGAGATTCAATGTTAAATTTTATTTGAGGTGACAAGATAAACTTCTTTAGTGTGGGATCAAATCCAAAGTCAAAGAAGATGAATCGTTATGTTATGGATTTTTATCCAAGGTCCAAGGTTGTTTTCTTTTAATGTCAAGAATTTATAGAAATTTAATGAAACCTCAAGACAAAAATTAAATAAGCAACAAGAAATGTTTGAAAAAAATAGTTGATTCACCAGTATGTTTAATTTGTTTAATTAGAGTTAATCCAATTAAGTGTATTAAACTATTGAAAAGTTGAAATAAAGTAGAATATAATCAATAAAATAAATACAATAAATCTAAATTAGAATACAAAATTTAAAAAAATCAAAAACTTGTTACAAATAATAAATGAGTTAGGGTTAGAGAATGTCCCTCAAAACTGAAAGAGATCTAACTATGTAGGCTAATTGTACATGCAAACTATGTAAAAAGCCTTGCAAACACAATCATATTAAAAAATAATAATTCACAGTTTACTAGGATAAGTCTATGGGAAGTGAACAACAACACATTTCAACCTTATCTATTGATTGCACCGGCATCCTAGTTTATTGTATTCTTGATTTATTGACATGGACTTATGTGACTACTCATGGGGATTGATTGTTGAGCTATTTGTATATGCCACATAGAAGACCTATCAAATACAAAACCCTAAGTCTTGCACAATAAACACAATATGAATTAAATACAAAATAGAGGGAATATGGTTAAGGGAATAGTTAAGTTGGCCTCAGAAACCCATTTTGATTGAGTGTTGTCTATATAGCCCAAATGGGCCTCAGACCAATATAGTTCTCCTTCCTAAGATGCTCGTGTGATATGTGATTGTGTAATTAGATGACTATAGCCAAATGATTTGATTGAAGTGCTTGACAAATGGATGCCCTTGACTTGTAATAAAGATTTTTAAGGCTTGGCCTATGACTATCAAGATGCTTCAAATTTGAAATAGGAAAAAATAGTGTTTTTTTTGCTCTTTGTATGCCAAGTAATTGTTTAATAGATGCTAGTTATATTTGGATAAGCCTTGATGTGCTTATATAAAGAAATATTTCAAATATTTTCACTAAATGGCCTTACAAAATGCACAAGAAGGATAAGATTAAGGGCTATAATGCACTCCTATCTGCCTAGTGTAAACTTGTCCCATAAGATCATATATTGTTGGGACATGGTTAATAGAGGTTTGTGAGCTAAATAAGGATGAATGTGATAGAAATAGGGATGTTTGTATAATTTTTTTAGTATTCTCAAGATAGAGAAAGTTCCCATATAGATTGTAAATTAGCAAAATAATGAATAGGCCAAACAGGGGTAAGGATGTCAAGAATAAGCATTGTTAAATAATTAATAATTAATTTTTAGTGTCTATAATAACTAAGCATTGATTTGACAAGGGTCAATCTTTCTATAAAATATAAGTACTTTTTTTCCACCCAAAAAAGTGACTCTGAAAGGCTCGAATTAAGGGATGTCAATGAGAAGATTTAACACTTCTAGTGAAGAAAGGAATCTTGAGATAGTTGTGGGAGAGCAAGCCTATTTGGAATCCCAAAAAATCTATGGTATGGATTTGTAGGGGGATTTAGATATTGACGAAGAAAATAATGGATCTTTCTTTGTTGAAGGCACGGAGTACGCCATTAACATCTTCTTAAAAGTTATTTCTTTTTGCTTAAAGTCCTCCCCAAACAAAATCACATCAACAACAACTTGCTAATGGGTGAAAAGATCCAATAATTGAATGGCTTTGAGACTTATGATTTCATGCCTTGCACAAAATAGAAAAATCACATGACCCATAACCTCCACCATTAAGATGAACATGGAATAAAAGAGCAGGTCTCCTTATCTTAACCCTTTGATAGGTTTGAATAAACCCTCTGGGTTACCATTAACCAAAATCAAGTATCTAGGGGAGGATATATAGTTGAAAATCCACTCGCATTAGGAGTAGGAGAAGCTAAACTTAAGTAACACCTTCATAAAAAACACAAATTCATTATGTCACAAACTTTGTTTATTCTAAGTTCAAGGAACATACATTTTTTATGATTCTATTTCAGAGATTGGATTAGTTCATGTGTGATGTTGATTCCTTTTGAGATTAGATGACCGAGAGCAAAGCCTTATTGCTCATGAGAGATAAGGAAGGGTAACAAATTCCTAAGTTTGGATGCAATACCTTTGGAAATGATCCTGCAAATGGTGTTATAGAGAGCAAAAGGCTTAAAGTTAGCAAAGGAATCCAATTTCCCCTTTTTCGTAATCACAATGATGAACGTGAAATTGAGGTCTTTAAACAATCTCTTAGATTATCTTGTTTCCTCTATAGCATTGAAGACATCTTCCCCAACTAAATCCCAAAAATCATGGAAGAAGGCAGTTAGGAATCCATTAGAACTAGACACCTTATCATGAGGCATGAAGAAGACCATCACACCCACCTCCTCTCTTGAAAAATGAGCCTCAAGCATATCATTCTGATCATCACTGACTAATTATTGGATCACTTCCATCATCTCTTTTTGTGATCGAAGGTTTGATGCATGTTTATCAGCCAACAAATTTTCAAAAAAGCTCACCTTTGCCTTATTGATTTCCTTTAGTTTATTGAGCAAGTTTCCATCCAAATATTTTATGGAATTTATTTAGCTTGAATTCCTTCAAGTCCAAATCGAATTATGTAAAAAACTAGAATTTTGCAGAATATATTGGGATGTATACATTAAAGATAAGGAAATCTAAATTGGTTGAGTAGCCTTGAATTTTAAAATCTGCCAGTTTGAGGAACAAAAGAGGAGGTCATGTGAAAATCTATTGGTGTTCCAAATGATCCCAAGCCTCTAGAAGCCCTATTTAATCTAAAAATATCCATTCCATCCTAGCCAATCCTTCTTCCATATGTTTTGAGCTTCACTCAAACATTTTCATTTCGTGGTTCACAAAGATATCAACTTGTTGTGCCAATATAAAACACTTAATTATGCATTATTTGTTAGGGGCATTGAGGCCCCTAACATTCCATGATATTCATTTCATTGTGATAGGCGGGACTTCTATCCCCTACTTCTTAGTCACATAGAATGAACTTATGACATTTTATATGCCAACTTCCCCTCCACCAATGCTTTATTTGTTTTGGACTTTCATCCTCACTTACCTTTCTTATCACAGTTTGTTTCCTTAACTAAGCACAAAGAGGAGTGGAGACCCATTTCAACTAGATCACTAACTCCATCTTCATCTTTTGAAAGAACCATGGGAGTTTGAATTACCCAAACATTCATATCCGTAAAGCTTTATGAGCTGTTATCTTCCTTCAAGGCTTGGTCGAGCAGAGTTACTATGTCCACAGACTCCTTGGCTATTGACTCAAACACTATAAGCATCCTTCATGGTGTTATTTATTCAAAGGATCCACTTAGAGGTGGCTAGATCTACCTTATTTCCAACCTAGTTGGGTTATTGGAGGAGGGAACATCAGTAGCCAGAGTCGTCTTGAACCGATAATTATTTCTCCTTAAGAAAGTTGTCAAAGGGTCATCGATTTTAGGGTGCCAAATTTTGGTGGGAACTTGATTAAGAAAAAATATTTTAATGTGTCATGTAAGAGAGCATTAGAAGCAATCGGAAGATAACTTTTCAACTTCCACCTTTTACTGTCAGCTACCTCTAGAGAACTGGATAAGAATGGATTATAGGAGAAGTTTTAAAGGATCTACACTAATTCACAATCATGCATAAGAAGCCATCACCCCAAATTTTAAGTCTAACTGAATCACCTTCCTTAATAGAGGCCAATCTGCTGTAGAGGCTTTCTTCCCAAAACTCTATAATCAAAGCATACAAATGGATCCACATCACAGAAGGCACTATTATAGTATTTAGGGCATCGATTATACTAGTTTGGGTTCATCCATGCTACCAATATATTGACACTTAGAGAAATTTATTAGGCATAAGAACATATCAAAATACCACATTTGAACCCTTGCAAGAAAAGGCATCCACAATTGGATCCTGTCTTCGAAAGCATCTTTTTTATCCCCGTTGGCCAAAAAAACATATAATTTAAGGGAGCACTGGTTAGGAAAAAGATGGTTTGGAAAGACTATTAAAATGAATACCATATTATTATTTCTTAATGCTTCATGTACAAAAGGTGAGATGGGGTCAACAGTCATAGTTTTTGAGTGAGGTGTGATAGTTGATTTACACTCTTTCACTTTACAAAACCCTACTTTACCAAAACATAAAATTACATCCCTTTCGACGTAACTTACACTCTTCAATATAGCAATTACAATGCCTATAGAAGAAGTTATACTAGCCCAAGTGGTGCCTAATTTTAGATACATCAATTTACCGTAATGTTCAGTGAGAGTATATAGAGACTGGTGGGGATTCAAATCCAACTTTAGCAGACTACCAAAATTTGGTGGTCCTGACGATAATTTTACCTTTACTCCATTCACCAAATAAAGATAAACGAACATTATTATTACAAATACAATGGTTGTTGGTAGTTTACTTAGAGTCATCTCACTTGGTTTTATATAGTTAAAGCAGTTAGAGTTTTCATCTAATTAGATTTAGACTTGTCTAAATTGACACATGGTGCATTCTCTAAGTTTTTAGAAGAGATGATGGATATTTGACCCTTGTTTTCATTGAGCTAACACCTATTTCAATCATGTATCAAATAATTGAAATAGTTCTGTAGAAGCTTCATCTTGGGGATACTTTTGCCTTTCCTACATTCATCGAATAAAGAGAATTGAGCACTGTTGTTACGAATATAATGATTATTTTTAGTGTTAATGATAATAAGAATGGTAAAAGCTTGGACTTATTTGTATCCATATCTATTTTCATACGACATTCTACATTGGTCAATTAGGTTATATAAGAGGCATCTTTCATTGATGAAACCTTTTCATTTTTGTTAATTTGGTTTTAGAGTCATTTTTTTAGTTTTATATAGTTAAAACACTTAACAATTTTTGTTTAGTTAATTTTAGACTTGTCTAAATTGACACATGGTCCATTCTCTACATTTTTAGAGGAACTATTTGATATCTGACCCCTATTTTCATTAAGATGTCAATTGTTTCAATTATGTATTAGACAATTGAAAACAAATGGTGGAAGCTACATATTGCATTGACAAATATGACATGTCACTGAACTTTGCACATGCATATGTTTAGTTTTCTTCAATTCCATCTCCTAAAATACCTTGTCATTGCCCCTCATCATCACCGCCCAATTCACTTTGAAATATTTCACCGCTTTCATGTTCTGTATGGCCTTGCCATTCCCCACCACTTTGTCATTGTTCAAGCTCATCGTGAGATGAAACGTCTCCTTACACAACTCATTATTGTATGAAGGAACAAACATCATTTTTCACCATAATCTCCACTAGAAATATAAAATTATTATTTCTTAACACTTTGTGCATAAGAGGTGATTTAAAGTCAATGACCATGATTTTTGAGTGAGGTACAATTAGCGATTTACACTCTTGCTTTACAAAATCCCACTTTACCAAAATAGAAAATTAAATCCCTTCCGATGTAACTTGCCTCTTTATGTCAACTCCTATTCTTATCTCATCTCTCCTATAAGTAAAATCAATAGCAATTACATTACTTTCATCTCTCAGAGTATAATATAATGGTTAAAGCAGATCTATTTGTATTAAAGTGACCCAGGGTCAAATCTCACCAATATTAACAATACCCATAACGAGGGAAATAATTTGATCGAGTGTAGACTCGCCAATCCCACAATTAATATATATTAAAAAAAAAAACAATTACATTACACTAATTCCAATACAAATTCGGATTACCTTAATTCGTCTTCGCAGCTATACCTAAAAGACGATTGGAAATTTTATCGAGTCCCGGATTTCAGAATTGCGTAGGAAGCCAAAACGCCGGCCTTGGATCCACAGAACAGCGGTGCTTGCACTTTTTTCGATTCTTCTCTGCAGTCCCCGGCCTGACATACAAATTCTTTATACGGTAGTACGTATGAAATCAAGATGCCCTGCTCTTTTTAATTCGATTATTTTCGTAACATTTTTCGGAAACCCTAACCATGCGATGCTATCTGTTTTGATCTGCAAAAAAGCTCTGCTCTTTCCCACTGGCCAGGGATTTTATAGGGTTATTTTATGGCTATTTTTCAAAACACCTTATCTCCAGGATTTGAGACGGGGGTTACGTTTTTTTATGTTTATGTACAGTGGTTTTTACGGTTTATTTACTTAATGGTTATATTTTGATTTTTTTTTCCTTGGACAGTATTCGAGATGGGAGACACGAAGGAGAATGACACTTACCAGGAGGAGCTTCTGGATTACGAAGAGGAAGAAGAAACGGCCCCCGATCTTGTTACTTCTAAGGCCGCCGCGGAGACCGTCAAGAAGTAAGTAGTACGGCTACCACAATAACAAACGTTAGTGTACATGCTTTGAATTTTTGCGGTTTAGGGCTACTTATTCTGTTAAATTTTTAATATTTTACTATTCTTAATATAGAAAATTTGCCCCACTGTTAAATATATATAAAACACATCATTATCCTTAGAAAACCTTTAGGAATAGAAGTACAATTCTGAGTATTTTTTGTTATACATAAATTGTAAAATGGGAATATTAAATACACCCACCAAGCTTAGACCACCATTAGGCTTATTAGAATATACTCTTTTTTTTTTTTGCGAAAATTTGTGTTGGTCTTTTACCAAGCGTGCATTAACACGTTGGCTTCTTCTACACTATGCTAATTCAGGCTTAGGACAAAACCCACACATATTTTAGCATTCTATCAAGGTGGATATTAGGTGTTTAATCAATTTTTTGCACAGATCAAATGTTTCCTTGTAGATTACAACAAATAGTTACAAGAACTGAGAGTAAATATTAAAATATTAAATATCTTTGTCAACAGAGTATAAAACAGTGTTTTTTTTTTGTTCCATTGAAAGCACTATGAACATCAACCTGAATTGTGTTTGAAGTCACTGTATTTTAGGCTTTAGTTTGCAAGTAAACGAAAAAACAACACCAATAAGTCATAAAATAGATGGAAAGAAAGTCTTAAAATGAAGACGATCATTGAATGGTGCCACTTTCCAATAATAATAAATATATTTCTTACAGACAGTTGCCAATAAATAAATAATTAAATGTTGGGATGTAAGTATGAAACAATATGCTAAGAAAGAAATAAACATACAAAGTTCAACATCTATGCGACATGTCTTTTATATTTTCTCTCAATACCTCAGTTTTTATTTTTTGTTTATATATCTGTATATATACAAAATGTTCTTATACCCAATATTTCTCAAGGAAACAGGATAGGAATAAGTTTCTTCTAGGGAATAGTACGAGAATAAAGCTTACAAGGAAAGGTAGAAAGAGAATGGAGAATTAAGCTGTAGGATAAGGCATATAAAGCCATGAAAAGAACTTAGAATGTACATTGTTTTAGAAGAGTAAATAACAAAGATTGATTTGGGAAGATAAAGCAAGGATAGGGCTATTTTTTGAGAGGATTTCATGTCTTTGACTATGGCAAGACTTATTGTAATAATCAGTTTATTGTTTGATGAAAATTGTGTATTATCGTTTGATGAAAATAGTGTAATTTGTTTAACCCGACACAGTGTACTCCGAAAATTGGTTGTTTTGCAATTGGAGTGGCTTGCCTAAGAGTTTGGGCTGTTCTGATAGTTGGCGACCATTAGAGTAAAGATTTGTTGTTTGATTTGAATTACAATAAAAAGTTAATTTATTAATCAGTTTTCCTTTCAGTTTTTAGAAATTAATTTGTGAGTTTTTAGGCATGATTGTGATTCCAGATTTCTCACGTTTTGGTTTATAGCTCTTGATTTTTTTTTTTTTTTTCGGAATGCAGCATTTTGGGTGCAGATTTTGTTTTCAGATTTTGGTTCATTACATGTATACACTGTCTCAGAAAGGTTTTATTTTTTTCCTTGATTTTGATATTTTTAATTTTTTTTGCTTGTGTATACACTGTTTCAGAAAGGTTTAATTTATTATTCTTGAATCTTAATATCTATATCTTTAATTTTCTTGCTTATGCATATATTATATACACATGCACACACAAACATGCATAATTTATTTACTAGGATAATGTATTGCCCCTTACCTGAGCCTTGATTTGGGTTTGGGCTGTACCAGGTTTGGGTACAGTCCGGATTTGCCTATAATTTGTCCAGAGTTTGTCCTGGATGACCTGGGTTCACTGCTGAAGAACTTAGGCTGTACAGGACATACCCTGGATGAACCTTCAGGTTTTTGCCTGTTTTACTATATATATATATATATAAATTTTTTTGGATAACAACTACACTTGATGTCTCTGTATTACTGCAGAAAACCTTTATTTTTTCGAGAACGAAAACCTTTTGAACTAACCACGGGCCGAGTAAAGCCCTAAAACCTGCGGTTAGATGCGGGTTATTATTCACGGTTAACTTATGGCTTTACTTGGCCCAAACCCGTGTATACATTGAATATAACGAAGAAAGAAAAAAAACCCTTCGTTTCTTTGCTTACTGTCGTGTATTCCCTTTTTTCTGTGGTTTTCAATTTTTTTATCGATTATTCCCTTTATTTGCAGGGCTTTACTGTCGTGAATTGCGATTACTCCCTTCTCAGTTGTTTGGACTTTGATTAGGCTTTGTTTGGAGTCTGAGTGAGACACAGGCAGTGAGGCACGTCCTTCATTTGCAAATCCTCAAGGCTAGCAGTGAACAATGAGACTCAGACACGGGCAAGCATTTTGAAGGCTTAAACAGTGATGGGCAGCGTGCTGCGTTATCACCATCGGGCTTGAGCCTTAACCAACGCGAACGAGCTTTCAGCAGGACCACAGACCCCAGGGTTTCATGTCCAGAGCAGAACAGCAGACTTGAAAAAAGGGTTAATACTGTCATGTTAACATACAGTCAGATTATAATCTGTCTGTAAAAAGGGTCAATATGGACCTTTATACAGCGGACAGCCATTGAAAAAAGGGTTTGTCACAGTCAGATTATAATTTATATGGACCTTTATGTAATGTCCCCAAATAGGACAATTTTCTGAATATTGAAATTATTTGAAAACCCTAGCCAAATAAGTAAAATTCTGATTTTTATAGCAGCAAACCTATCTGCAAACACACCTCCAACATTAGCTCAAAAATAGCTCAAAAATATATCAAACTCCATAGTCACAGGGTTCGCCGAATTTTTACCTAAAAATTCGGAATTCGGCGAACTTAATGCCCTTCACTAAAAATTCGCTTAAGTTCGCCCTGTTCGGCGAATTTCATGTTTGGACCCAACAGTATATATATAAAATAAACATTTAAGTATAAGAAGTTTCTTATACTTTAAGTTATATTTTATTTATATACTTTCAGGGTGTTTGAGAGGGGTTTCGGACCGCTAGGAGCTATAATGCAAATTCTAGGTTTTGGAGGATCCTATCATATTTCAGAGTTAGTCAGATTCCAGGGTTTCAGGGTTTCAAACTTAGCCATATTTCAGGGTTTCAAGATTTCAAGGAGACATCATAGGAGGTATGAAGGCTGCATGAAGGGATGTATGCGTGATAGAATAGTATGAGAATATCTCTCGCAAAGTGCCACAAGCCAATCCCACCCCATTCCCAGTGCACCCCTTAAGGCATGCACTCTGCGAGATTCAATGTGCCGATGAGCCCTTGTGAGAGAAAGTGTCAGTAAATGAGATTGTGCTTGCGAGTGGTCTCAACACTGGGGGAGAGTAGCCGAGTGGTTTAAAGCGGCACAAGAAGACATTGTTAGCATGGATCCCCATTTATGGCGGCAGACGTATGGTTCTTCTACTCCAGAGTTACAAAAGCTTGCCATGCATGTCCACAGTCAATGTGCCAGTGCTTTTGCATGCGAAAGAAATTGGAGCACGCATGATTTGATCCATACTAATACGAGAAACCGACTAGGGGCCAAAAAGTTGTCAGATCTTGTGTTTGTTCATAGCAATTTAAGATTGCTTGAGCACAATCTTGCAAAAGAAAATGACAATCTTCATCTTGAAGAACCATCCTTTGAAGGAGTTGAGAAAAATATAGATAGTGTTGATGAGCTGGATGGAGGATTCGTTGATGGTGCTAGTGCTAGTGCTAGTTTTGATTTTGAAGTTGGGTTTGATGTTGCAAATGTTTGAAACTTAAGTTCTATATCAATTTTGAGCTTAGGCTCTAAACTATGAATATTTTGATATCTTTTAATGTAATTCAAGTTTGAAATTCTTATGTTTATTTTTATTTTATTTATTAAATTAATTTTATTTTTTATTTTATTTATTTATTTACAATTATTTTTAATTTTTATTGGATTTCTTTTCGACTTTTTTTTTAAAATATTTTTTTATGTTTTTATATAAGTCGAACTTAATGGCGAATTTTTTTTCGAACTTTATCTACTGGCGAACTTGAATCGAATTTTATCCTTGTCAAACTCGAACTCGAATCCGAACCTTGTGACTATGTGACAAACTCCAAGCAACCATTAGCTGATCCAAACAAGCAATGGTGGCCCTTCAAAAGAGGAATTAAAACTCCAAAACCTGGGCTCCCCAAACTGAAATAAATGGAAAATTGCAGCTGATCTACCATGAAACAAACTTCATGAAACCCTCAATAAATTGCACAAATATTATTGCAATGAAAGGCAGAATTTTAGAGAATTTTTCTGAATGTATTTGAGGCCAAAAAGCCCCTAAAACCTAATCACCCAAGCTGGAATATTATAGAAAAATTACAGAATTAATTCAAGACAAATTTGACCTTCAAACAAGGTCCAAACCTCCTAAAATGCAAGGCGCCACTATGCATAAAGTTATAATAAATTTCAGAATTGTTTTTAGCGCATAAAACCCTCCAAAAGCATGAGAATTCAACCACCAAGTAAGTCGCCACTCTCAAAAGCAAGTTGTCTACCTGAAAATAACAAAAATGGTGTTTAAAACACCCTTGTGGGAATTGATAACTTCAATGGTAACCTTTGAGTGAAGCCACCTCACTGAAGAAAGAAGGTTTGTATTCTCTATTTCTTTGCTTGAAGGTTTTTGTCTTCAAAACAAATGGCTTAGCGTTTTTGTGCTAAAAGCCCAAGATTCAATATCAAACATAGCATGAACCTCTCCAAATGATTCCTCTTTTGCCTTTATAGCCCTCCAAGTGTGGCGCCCAAAAGAGGAAGGGAGGGTAACTCAAATAATTAAAAGACCTTTTCTTATGATTTTTTTAAAATCACTTAAACTTCCATGACCCTTAAAGGTCCTTTCTTTAAGTTAAATAAGAAACATAAAGTAACTTCCAAAAAGGTATCTTTTACAAATATTCAATAAAAAACACTGAATACTCTTTCCCTTCTTACTTGTCTCTTAGCCCCCCGGGAATAAGTTAATGTTAAGGGTCTTCTAGGATGTCCCTATCAAAAGAGGGACTTTGACTGTAAAAAGGGTTAATACGGACCTTTATACAGTAGACAACCATTGAAAAAGGGTTTGTCACAGTTAGATTATAATTTATACGGGCCTTTATTCATGTCCAGAGCAAAACAACGGCCAACGATTGAATCATTAACAGCCTCTTGGGTTTTAATACATAGCAGTTCATTTTTTTATGTGTTTTAGTGTATTTTATGAATTTATATGTTTTTTTAAAGTAGCAATAAAACTGTTGAGTAATTGCTGAGTCCCGAGTACAGGTCAATTTTTTTGGCTGTTGAGTAGTTGCCAAGTTGAGTTTTGGAAAACAACAAATAAATACACTTATAAACCCTTTAAGTTGCTAAAAATTAAAAAATTGGCTAGAATATTTATATTTTATACTTTTTATATATTTTTTGTCCGGCTGTACCAAAGCCATGCCCGGGGTTAAAAAAAGTGCCAAACTGGCAAACCTGATTTGCTGTACCCGAACCTGTACCTGAAACAAACTGGCGACTTAGTTTATTTATGTGGATGTATCCACTAAGACTTGACTTAGAAGAAATGCCATATCTGAATCTTTACCCTATCCATACCTTGTTAGCTTAGCCTTTTAGTAATAGTTAACATATAAGAAGTTACTGGTATGGGTTTGGGTACGGGCGTTTGCTGTTTATTTGACCTTCGGTACGTTCATGATTGTGTACATTCGTAAAAAATATAATTAAAATATAAAAATCATTGTAAAAATAAACAAAAAAATAACATAACACTGCTGATAATTGATAATCCAAATTATTAAATATGATAAATTATACCGGCTTTTAGTATCTGTTCAAAACATAGTTACCAGGATATGTTGGGGTACGGGTATTGGTATGTGGACACAGACGCCATTCAAATCAGGGAATGTGAGTAAATGAATAAGGGTACGGCTAAATGGTATGTAAATATTGTCTTAAAAAAATGTGGGTATGGTGACTGGTATGCAGTCCTTGTCCCTAAATTGGAGTTTCCTGGTAACTATGGTTCAAAATAGAAAATAGTTGATGGTCATAGTCAAACTCAAGAACTACATGAAAAACATTATCATATGGCTTTTCATGGAGAGCATCCAAATCAGCAATTGGTTCATTAGAATCAAATGAAGTAGGGTTATCAGTAGGTTAATTAGTTGTGTTTTTTAAATTTTTATTTATCACATTTATAATTTTTGTATATTTTTTTTAATGACTGTCGTATTCAGAGCAGCACTGTTTTATTTATAAATTTTTGACAGTCGGGTACCCAGGATAATAGAAAGACCAAGGAGGTTCCCGATACCTGGATCAGTGCCAATATCAGAACTGTAACAGTACTGGTATGCGGCCCTCCAAGGCAGTACCCAGTAGTGTAGTATAATAACAATCAGGGATGAGATTTGATGGCCCACCTTATCCGTGAAAGAGAAATTCATGATGGTCTGTACTTTACAGCAAATGCTCTTTAACAAATTAATTTATATTCTTTATTTTTTAAACATTACAATCGGTACTTTTGTATGGTAAAATTTCCATATGTTACACAGGTTTATAATAAATCCTGTATCATTCTCAAACAAAATTATTTCATAATTATAAAATTAGGTACTATTATACATGAATTAAATCAAATGTTTAACTAAATAAAATATTAAATGTGATGGAAGTGACGTCTTGATAGAATTTTCTCCTGTCACAGCGGATGGTTTAATTTTTTCACAGGCTGTAAAACACTTTTAAAATAGACAAAAATGGTGGGATGGGCATCAAATCTCAGCCTGATGGAAATAGTTAAAATCGAATGGCAGCTTCTAGCCATCACAACCATTAGATTCATACCTCAACTGGAACTCTAATGTATTGAAAACCATAGATGCTTAGATGGAATCAATTCACTAACTTAATTCTACCAATTATTATCGCCAAATTCTTTATATTCTATTCTCTATATGCATGCTTTCCTATATTTCCTACAGTAAGAACATGCATACATCACGAGCTGCCAAAGTATCTAGTGAATCTACTGTCACTGTAAGGCGTAGTTTAAAAAATCGTACTCGGCAATTACTTGGTACCAAAAATTTAGATCCCTATTAGGACTGGTCAATTACTCGGCAAATTTATTGATACTTAAAAAATATATAAATTCATAAAATAAACTTAAACACATAAAAAAGGAAATGCATGTAGAGATCACATAATTCAGAGTCATAAATATGTTTTTTTATTAGTTTTTGACCAAATAAGAGTACAATGCTCAATTTTAAACAAAAAGAAGAGTACGATGCTCATAGAATGGTCATCAATGTATAGTGCACCATAAAATCATTTCCAACTCCTCTACTGTGCCCTAGAACTGGAAGGTTAAGATTCCTCCTTTGGAACATCATCCACAAACATATCAATCAAATCCTTACCAACTCTTCTCGATGCCCGTGCTTCCCCTGGCACAATCATTTATTTTGCTTCCCTATCCGAATTTGCGACCTCGGTAAACTTGGGCTCTTGTTGTGCATTCTCAAGCCCAACAATATAGTTTGTGTACGGATCAATATCATCCAAGTCAATTGTCTTGTGACTATCTTGCCCTTCGATTTGTCTCACATGAAGACAAAGATTGTGCCACACAAAGATAAGGTCATTGAGGTCTTGTGTTGTCAACCTATTGTGCTTCTTTGTGTGAATGGTTACAAACATACTCCAAATTTTGTTTACACCCAGAAGCGCTACATGGTTGCAGATCTGGGACAAAATACAGATGGCTAACTTCTAAAGATATGGTGTTTTTGCACCATAATATTCCTACCAAAAATATTCAAAAAGCACATTTTTAACTTTGTAAGTCAATGAAGTGTGCATTTGTAAAGAAATAGTGAGACTGCCATTAAAAGACTCAATTTTTTTCCCTGGTTGATGGGTGGTTCTCTTTCGAATGGATAAGGTTGAAGAAAAGAGCTTCCCCTCTGTAGTCTTGTAAATCTGTAGCCCATCGACAATTATGTCTCTAGTGGCTTCGTTAGGGATCATCCTCTCTATGCATGTGTTTAGGCCATCCATGACCACATCGGCCTTAATTGAATATGTGTAGAAAAGTTAGGGTTTAAGTAGTAGGTTTTTGCATGTATATGTTGGTGGGGATGCTTATACCATTTATACGATCAATTAGGTTTCAAATGGACGCATTTCTTTTCTTAATTTTGCCCATAATAATTTGTAATGGCCCCCTTGTCCCTATCCATGGCTTTGTACAAATACCCCATCATATTGTTTGCTCCATCAACCAATCGTAGAACTCTAACTAGGGTTTTGATACCTAAAAGAAAATAACGTAAAAGTTAAAAATTAAAATTAAGAGAATTTTGAGCCAATAAATTATAAACAAATAAATGATAAATAAAAAATAGTTAAGTCGTAAGTTACCTCAATAATCTCATCTGTGGTTTTGTAAACACATCATCGAAAATTGTCTTCACGACCCTTTTGGCCTTCTTGCTATAGGGAGACTAAAATCACTGTGTGCTCTCAAACTTTTGCTTAATATATGTTGACGAGGCTACAATGCTTTGCAGTGTGATGTGTTTGTGGCGAGTTGCGACTCTTTGTTACCCAAGCTCCTTTATGTTGGTGTGCTCTCTCATCAATCTTAGCACCCAAAGATGATTGTAGATGTATTTTTTGATAAATCTTGTCTTTTCGACCACATTTTTGACCTATTCCATTTTTGAAGTTGAAAACTTGAAACCCTACAAAACAAACGTAAAAAATAAAAATAAAAATAAAATTTAGGTTTTAGCATCTAGAATCCAAGAAGTAGGAAGAAAATGGGGATTTAAAAAAAAAAAAAAAAAACCCTAGATGCACTCACCTCTCAAATTTGCACATCAAACTTCAAACCATTCAAATTTTATGCGTCTTTCTTGTATGCTGTTGCTTTTCTTTGACAACTGCCACAAGTTCCAAAGGGGAGTGGTAAAATTAATGTTATCAATAAAACTTCTTGGTAACTGATGTCCTTTCTACCTCGGTCCTCGACTTTAGGTTCTATTTCAGTTTCTAAAACATAGATTTGGCTGATATCAAAATCAGTTAGGTGGTTTTTATGAAACAATAGAGCAGATGTTATTTCTCTAACTTTTCGCTCGGTTCTTCTCCTCTCACTTTGTGGTGTATTATCACTTGACACTGGAAACTGATGTCCACAAACAATGGCATAAACTTCCCTTATGCTGCTATGCCGGGTTCAACAATGATAACATCTAATCAATCTATTGTCTTCTTTAATGGCTATTCAGAGAATTTAGGTAGCAACAGATTTAGAGCAGTTTATAACATCAATGAGCAAACAGCTATAAATGCACTGTATCAAAACCTGCGGGCAGTAGCAGAGCAGAAAATCACAATGTAAAAGTTTACACAATGACGTTTTTTCACTACTTTTCCCTATGTTTACGCACTTGCTGGGTTAGGAAGGCCTGATAACTGCGGTTTTTGGTGAGTAACCGCGGTTAGTTACTCGGCAAAAACTATGGTTATCAGGCCTTGACCTGGCTCACGGTAAGTAGGCCGAAAACACTTTTGCTTATTTTTTCCCGATTTCTTGCGGTTACCCGCAGATATTGATACAGAGCTGTAAGGAATACAGGAGGAATTTGGTCACTAATGTGAATCTACCATTTATTATCACCTAGTTCTCTATATTCTATTCTCTGTATGCATGCTTTCCTGTGTTTCCAACTGTAAGAACCCACATACACCCCTAGGTGCCTAAGCATCTGGTGAATCTGCTGTCACAATAAGGAATACATGAGGCAGTTGGCCACTAATGTGATAGTACCATTTATTATCACCTAGTTCTGTATATTCTATTCTCTATATGCATGCTTTCCTATATTTCCTACCATAAGAAACTTTATACCACTAAGGTGTGTTAGCATTTGGCAAGTCTGCTGTAACAATAAGGAGTACATAAGGAATTTGGAAAATTTGGATCTAAGAAAACCTTGCAAATGTACTTTGAATATATCTTACAACTTTGGTGGACAAGTTGGCTTAGAATCCATTAAGGGAGAAGTAAATTGTGGGGTAATCTGTAGACTGAAATTTGAATGAAAGATTGATTAACGGAAAATAAGATTGGAGGTGGAAAAAAGGCCTTCAGGAACAAGTTCTTGGTGCTCTCCATTTGTGCCTCGGGTGGGCACATAAGTCTTCAGGCTTAAGTGACATGCTGGCATTTTAAATATTCTTTTATTGGTTGTGTGTGCTCTGGCTTGCACAGGGTTGGGAAGGATCAAGGAAAAGCACAACACATGTATATGCCAATATGGACAAATGAACATGTGGAATGACTCAATAGCAAATGCCAATGGAGTAAGTCAAAATTGACAGTCGAAAAGTGACCTGCAATTTTTTTGCAAAACAGACCAAAAAAGTGACAATTGAAAATCAACAGAAAGACAGCATCAATGGGCACTAATATGGCACTGCGAAGTGTTAATTTATAATGCATTATTATTCTATAATGGCAGTAAAAACTATTAGAACGGACTCCAAAAGATGTCAGGACAATAAACTAGATGGATATCCAGCTGACATGAACAGCTTACATTGAAATCTGTTAAAAGACATTGTCAAACTCATTTCCAATTGAGACCAACTTTCTTTTCGAAGGAATGGAGATTATATGTTAAAAGCAGAAGGGAAAATTCCAAAGTAAATGCCCTTGATATTCCTGGTTGTGTTACAGAGGATGCCAAACAAAGTCCTTCCATAAATAGAAAAGGAAAATAAAATGGTAAAGCCCTTGATATTCCTGTTGGTCTTATAGAGGATGCCAAGCAGAGTCCTTCCATGAATGAAGGGAGAAAAATTGTATCTGTTTCTGCTAAATATGATGCATTTTTGGTGACCTGCTAAAGGAGGTGGCCCTATGTTCATGTGTAAAAGTTAAGCAAGGTTTCTAGAAAGATATGCCAAAAATCATGGTAGACTTGGTGTGTCGATTCTATATTTCACAAGGAAAGGAAAAGAAGCTTCATCCTACACAAAACTTCAGTGTTTGTCGGGTTAGAGTACCATCCCAGGTTTTGAGGTTGGGTTTTCACTTCAAAAAATGCCTTAGTTGGCAATTGAAGTTTAGAGATCATGTGAAGCTTATAGAGGATAAAAACAAAATGCATAAAGTAATTGCTGGACATGAGCATGATTAATGGGATCAATTCCTTGTGAATAATAATTGCCACAACATGTATCCATCTGCCACAATAACAGTTGAGCAAAACAACACTTTTCCATCTGCCACAATAACAATTGCCTCCTTTGAGAGCTTGAGTGAATATCACTACAATCACGTCGAAGGAGTCAAAGTTATTTAAAAAAATGTGAAAATCGTTTTTCTTTCTTTTGATCTAGTTTACAATCTCAGAAACAAAAATATGCTGAAGGACTAACTTTCCTTTTCATAACCCAGTCACTGTCCTCAGAGCAGTTCAACACTAGTTCTAAAATACCCACCACTTTAGAAGGTCCAGCGGGAAGCATAAAAACCATTTCTCATTGTGCTTAATAATTCCTTGTCCTCAAAGCCTTAATATTTAAAGAATCAGGTATTATTTCCAGGAAATGGCAAATAAAACCTTCTTGTTGAGCTTCAGAATGTGTTGCACGAATTGTTGAGCTTCAGAATGTGTTGCATGAATCGTTGAGCTTTGGAGTCACCATCAAGGGTAACACTTTTTGAGAAATGCCTTGATTGATGGGTGAGGGGAGTTTTTATACTGCTCTTCTGTTTCAGCAAGTCAGTCTAATTATTGATTGAGAAAAGAGGCTGCCAGGACGAAACCCCACAACAAGCCAATGTTTGCAGGAGCTTAATGTTTGAAACATTGCTCAGGCCTGAAAGTCAGAGCCGGCCATCATTGCCCTCTCCTGTTTTTCATGTTCCATGCAGCCATTATTCTGTTCACACATTTTTATTAAAACTATCAGTGTTTTTCATTTTAGTTTAATAGAACTTCTTGACAGAATCCATGCAAGTTGACAAAAATATTCAAATTTGATACACAGTCATCTTTGGGTGAGACATGGCTTTCATGTGATCTTGCTTGAAAATTCCAATTAATCAAGGACAATTAGAGCAAATTTGGGTAAATTACTAGGCTATGTCTCGTGTGGCAAATGTCTTCAATAAATATCAACTGCTGACATAAAGCAGTTGTTAATTTCATCTGTTTAAGCTTATTTATTTTAACTAATGTCAAATATCGGCACGTGCATGTTCCTTGGCATAGGAGCAGAATGTACAAGTTAAATGCGATTAATCACCGTGCTTGGCTCAAAATGTTTTCTTCAACCCAGTTTTTGGGTGCTTTTTTCAGCAAGTCAATCTGCAAAGCCTCGTATGATGCGACGATTTGAAATGTTGTCTATAGTTTAAAAAAAACTTATACACACCCAAAACTTAAAAGAACCTAAAGCTAACCCTAACCAGTAACCCTAACAAGTAGTGCCTTGATATAGAAACTTTTATCACTTCAATTTTTTTAGAATACTCACTAGTTTATGTGAATAGGTAAGAATTCTAGTTTTTGAAGCTAAGACTTATGCTTCTCTTGGTTGTACAAGCTATTCAAAGTGCTATTTGTTTTCTTTGTAATTGAAAATGACTGACTGCATATTAACCATATTGTTCTTGAAAGTGTGAAACTAATTAAGAGGTTTATACTTGCAGAGGTTACGTTGGTATTCACAGTTCAGGATTTAGAGATTTTTTATTAAAACCAGAACTCCTACGAGCTATTGTCGATTCTGGATTTGAGCATCCTTCAGAAGGTATGTAAAAACTGTCTTTCAGTTTTTGACTCAGCATTTCTTTTGTTTGCGGTTTTAGTTTTTGGTTTTTAATTTTAATCCCTTTGTTGGGCAGAAAGAAGAGTTAGCGAGTGTGGGAGGGTAAAAGAATCCCATTTTAGTATTTTACTGGTTTAACAATATCAACTTTTGATTTTTATGGATTTTGTGAAATGAGATGCCAAGGCTGGGGGCAACTTTGTATTACAATTGACTCTATTAATTAACTTAAATTCATTTTCTTTATCTTTTCAATATTGTTTCCAAAGTGGAGGAATTATTATTTTTGGTAAATTCAAGGACAATTTGTCTGATTTGTTTGCTCTATGATAAAATCATTCTTTTTGGTAAATTTTAAATAGAGAGCTCCATTTTGCTGATTTAACAAATTTTTGGATGGATTTTGTGAAATGAGATTGGGCTAGAGGTAGTATTTTACTAG
The DNA here is from genome assembly GCA_037957365.1 of Torreya grandis. Lineage (NCBI taxonomy): Eukaryota > Viridiplantae > Streptophyta > Pinopsida > Cupressales > Taxaceae > Torreya > Torreya grandis. The sequence goes on from JARHVA010000085.1 coordinate 1,232,691, forward strand.
TGCAATTGACTTTTTAAATTAACTCAAATTTCTTTTCAGTATCTTTTCAATATTGTTTCCAACCTGGAGAAATAATTATTTTTGGCAGTTTCAAGGATAATTTATCTGATTTCTTTGGTTTATGATAAAATTATACTTGGTGATTTTTAAACAGACTAACTATTCATGTTTTGTATAGAAAAAAATCATATGATTAATTGAGAACCAACTAAATGAATTTTTTACCAGACGACATATGTGATGAACATTTCTTATAGCTATCACGGTATTTTTACATCGTGACTAAAATAAGAGATAACTTGAGAATCAAATGCAGGTCCAAAAGTACAGCCCTGGTCACATGACTACATCTTAAAGAGAAACGAAATATACAAAATTAGATTCCTGCCTTCTTGATCATAACCGAGTGGGAGCTATGTTACGTAACTCATTATACATCCACAGTATCATATACATCATTCTATTATTTAACTTTCAATCACAATATGTTTTGTTGTCTCCTTGTTTTTGTTACCTTATACATCATTCTATCATTTATCTTCTCTATTTTATTTTTGAATCTGACCCATTTTCTGAAACTTAAGCTTTTTATTGCATATTTTCCAGTTATTTATTTGTTCAGTTGAAATTGATGTTCAAATGTTTGGTTTGTTTTCCCCAGCCAATTTGTGTTAGCTAATGATAAGGGACAATGGTTTCTATCATATTTACCTTGGATTTCCTATAAGACTGGAGATATGCAATATAGCAATCGTAAAGTGTGTCCCATTTTACTGGTTCAATTAAATTGGTGGTTGATTTATTTTAAACCTTGTAACCTTTCTCTTTATCGAGTATTTTATCTTGTATTTCCACCTTTCTTGTACTTGCAAGGTGGCTGAAATCTCTTGCAACCAACTAGTTCATATTTTCTCATAGAGAGTCAATCATTTAGGATTTTTATTGCTTGGGTTTATGCTCCATCCTGCATCTGCATGTACGACAGAGAGAAAAATTCATTTTGTTTTGGTTAATGATCAAGGGAGAATGGTTTCTATTCTCTTTACCTTGGAGTTGTTATAAAACTTGATACATGCAACCTAGCAACAGTGAAGTGTGTCCTTCATCTTTTACTGGTCCATGTTTTTCATTGTTTTTTCAAATTTTGTAACCTATCCCATCTCTTTATTAAGTTAGGTAATTTGAGATTACTATTTTCTCCCGTATTTCCACCTTTTGTACTCGCATGGTGGCTGAAATTTATTTTACTCATTTAGGATTCTCTATCATTCGATTTTTTCTATCCGTCCTACTTTTGCAAGCTGTACACCTAAAGAGCATTTCAAATATGCAGTTTTTATAGGTTTATGTTTTCAAATACATCCTATTTTTTCTATCCGTTATAAAATCCAGTCTTTATAGGTTTATGTTTTCAAATACAGATCTGTGGCTGTCTTAGTATTTCAGTTTGAGCTTCGAGAGTGATTGAACTGGACTGTCATATCTTGAATGGCCTCAGTGCTCAGACAACATTTTTGGCAAACTTAAACAGCAGCAGCAAATGCTGTATATGCATTTTAACAACTTCATCTAAATGGGTTGAGGATGATGTAATGTGCTTGCATAGTCACTTGAGTCTCAGCATTTCACAGTAAGGATGAATATGTGAGCTATTTTGTTAGTTAAATTTGCACCTGTGACTTGAAGCTGTAGAATCCTAAGGACAATATTAGGAGTTAATCTTCCAAGTTGTAGGATTGATAATTCACTTATCATTGAATCCATGAGAAAATTCTATAAGTCAAAATTCTAATGTACATTTTGTTTTAGGTTATGATCAAACTTTCTCATCAAGCTCTTGTCCTTTGAGAGATTGTTGTCAAAGTTAGATTTTAAATCATGCATAAATAGCTCAAAAGTATTCTGCTGCTTCAAAAAAGCAAAGCTTGAGGTTGGCTAGAAAATGTATGTTCATCTTTTAGAAGGCGGACACAATTTGTGGCTAGACTGGTAATATGTGTGTGAATGTTTTTCAGAGTTCATTTGGACTACTTTATACAGTTCCTGATTTCAGTGAGTTGTTTTAATCTTAAAGATTGATTAAAAAGTCAAAAAAAATATCCACCTTTATCAGGTGCTCAGGATATGTAAGTTTGTGCAAAGTGCTTATAGTCAGTCATTGCATACCTTGTATGACTGAAATAAATGGGCACATGGTTTCTATAAAGAAATCACGACAAGAGCACTCCCTGGAGTTGAATTGGTAGACAAATATGCTTGGATAGATTCCTCTGCATGCATCTATGTCTTTTGATCTTCAATTTTTTAGTCTGTGGTTGTAACTAAGAGTTTCTATATAGCTACTAAACGAGCGCCTTTTATTTTTAAGCTTAGTATGAACTTGTTACCTGTTTTTGCCTCCTAGATTTTATTAAATGTTCTAATTCTAGTAGATTGATTATTATATGTTGTACACCTCACAATTTTATCACGTGTCCCATTTTCTAAATATTTTCAGGAATATTGCAGGTAAATAATTTCCTTGTTCTAAACTACTACATTCGGAGCATAAAGATGACTTGCTTAGAGAAAATTCAAAATCAAACGACCCTCAAAACATTTTAAGTCTAACAGACTTTCTTCAAACCGGATTCGTTTGGTTCTGCTTCAGTGCAACATGAGTGCATTCCTCAGGCTATCCTTGGTATGGATGTGATTTGCCAAGCAAAGTCTGGAATGGGAAAGACCGCTGTATTCGTACTTTCAACTCTTCAGCAAATTGAACCTGTTGCAGGGCAAGTTGCTGCACTTGTCCTGTGCCATACTCGAGAATTGGCATATCAGGTAGTTAATAAGGTTTTTTTATTGGAAGTACCACTATTGCTTATCATGAAATTTCTTCTTAGTCAGTCTTCACGGTTTGCTTATGATTTTTCTTTGCTCATAACTGCGTAGATATGCCATGAATTTGAGAGGTTTAGCACCTATCTGCCGGAGGTAAAGGTTGCAGTATTCTATGGAGGTGTGCATGTGCGAGTTCACAAGGAGTTACTGAAAAATGAATGTCCTCATATAGTTGTTGGAACACCTGGACGGGTTCTTGCATTGGCAAGGGATAGAGAACTTAATCTTAGAAGTGTTAGACATTTTATTCTTGACGAGTGTGACAAAATGCTAGAATCTCTTGGTATGTTTTTTTCCACTTTTTTCTCTAGTTTTGTTCTGTCTAGTTAAATTTATGCGGTATCTTTTTTTTTGGGAGGACATACAGAGCTTTTCCTTTATTTCTGATGTTTCTCAAAGTGCATGTTTTGTAGACATGAGGAGAGACATACAGGAGATTTTTAAGATGACTCCTCATGACAAACAAGTAATGATGTTCTCTGCGACTCTGAGCAAAGAAATTCGACCAGTCTGCAAGAGATTTATGCAAGATGTAATGTTCCATGTCCCAGTTATTTTGTCCAAGCTTCATGAGTGGCTGCTAGCCTTCCTTGTCACTGCAGCTTACTCCTACATAAACTGTGTGGTTCTTGTGGTATTCTGTCACATGTTATTGTTTCATCATCAAAATGGAACCAGTCTTTAGGAACATTCAATGGTTGTGGCATTCTAAGTGGAAGAAATGTGGGTGTGTAAATCTGGGTTGTAGGTTCTACCAAATTATTCCCAAACACATGCATCTCGATCTATTTTCATCATATAATTTTAAAATACTTTGATATTAAACGAACTGCTCAACTGTCTATAGGCTGCTATTAATGATTAATATTTTCCTTACCAAGAAAAGATCCCTACTTGACGGCTTGCAAAGAGGTATATTTTTCACGAGTTTTCCGATTAGATTGGCATGTCTGAAGGATATTCTACCTGCAAATGGTCTGAGTTGAAATGATAACACTTATTAACCTGTCTGAAGGATATTCTACCTGCAAAGGGTCTGAGTTGAAATGATAACACTTATTAACCTGTTGCAATAGTCAAGTATTAGATCCAGAATTCAGAGAATAATTGGATCAAGCTGTTGTGAACATTTATTTCTTGGACACCAAAGAAGCGAATGCAATGCCGACTTTTCTTTAATGATCACCTTACCGAATATTTCCTTGCATTTGTTTCCATTAACAGCCCATGGAGATATATGTTGACGACGAGGCAAAATTGACATTGCATGGATTAGTGCAGGTTTTACTTGCTATAACGCTTAATTTGACATTATTTTATTCTTTATTTCTCATAAATCTGTCATCTCAAGATTGATATCTATTAATTCATTACTTTTCTGGCAGCACTACATCAAGCTTAGTGAGTCTGAAAAGAACCGGAAGCTGAATGATCTGATGGATGCATTAGATTTCAATCAAGTTGTTATTTTTGTTAGGAGTGTAAGCAGAGCAGCTGAGCTTAACAAGTTGCTTGTGGAGTGCAATTTTCCATCTATATGCATTCATTCTGGAATGTCTCAGGAGGAGAGGTAATTTTTTATTCAATTTCATAGGTTTGCTAATTTTTTGATTACATATTTGTTTTAGAGAGTTTCTTTAGGCATTGGGATTTTCGCATTTTGGTTCTTAATCAGAATGTTTCAAGGCGTGCAAGAATCTTTTTAATTTCTCTGATTGTATGAGTGATAGCTGTACATGCATATTGCTTATACCATGTTGATTTTCAAAGTTTCCGTCATGGTTAAATCTGTTACTAGTTTTTGTGTAGTCGTTAGTGTTCTATGATGTGCCAATATATTCTGAGAGCATCCAATGCATACCATTTTATGCAAACTGCTTTGATTGAGCATCCAGTTGCCTTCTGGATCAATTCCTTTGGAAAATTAACAGGCTTCTAAGTGTGGCTGCATATTGTAGGGTGAAAATAATGCATTTAATTTTGATATATTAGTTTCTTTGTTCTAATAATCCCTGTTATTGCTTGATTTCTGAGAGGCTGCAATTATTTCAGGGCGGACAAACTAGCCTCCTGTTGGGGTAGTTATGGAGCAGTTAAGATGGGCTTTCTTGTCAAAGGAAATGGGATTACATCTTTTTAACTAAAAGACTGTTCATGTCTATTCTTTAAAATGTGAATACCTTTGTTTCCTAGGGACATGTTCCATGTATTCCTAGCATATCCCAGAGTTGGATGCCAGGTGTTTCCATTTTGATTTGGGTCATCTGGCTGTATCCAGAACAAAAGGAGATGTTCTGGATATGGCTATGGGGTATTCCCCATATCTTAGGTGTTCTGAAACATCCATATCATTAGAAAATTGTTTCTTGTATTTCTCTACAAAATAAAGATTGATTTTTAACCAAATCCCCTAGTTATGTTTTCCCTAAAACTAACATAAATGCAACACAAATGCAAAAAGAAGAGCTCAAAGTGCAAAACCAAGAACAGTCATCAAGGTTCAGATTTGAGGAGACAAGTAACATATTTTTAGCTCAGAACAGAGCTTGTACAACAAAGGAGCATTAACACGGATTTAGACAAATTATCTAACCTGGAGAGGCAAACTTATCTTGATTTGTTTTCTCTCATTTTCAGAGTTCTTTTACTGTCTTCTGAAATATGGAAAATAAAATTTCAGGTGCAAAGACAATCAAAACAAAAACATGAGACTTATGGTAGAATTGCTAGTCTTCAAGAGGGCAGAGACAAATCCACTTCAGTCTAATCGAGTATAAGTTGACAGTAGCATATGATCACAAATCAGATATTTTTTTTGAACCTCTGTTTGTATAATGTGCTTTTGCCAGTATTGGGGATGATGCATTTTCTTAATTTTCTTTTTGAAACTCTCGTCTTCCTTGCTAAACATTATCATTTCTTACAGCTTTTATTCCCATTCTTCATCTACGCTCGATTTCTCTTCTTTTTTTTGCGTGTTCTTTTCTTGGTACGCATCTCCTGTCTGTCTCTTTCAGGCCAACTTTCCTAAAGGCACCCTTTACATCCTATATGAACAAATGAATTAGTTTCTCCTTGATGTCATGATCTTCGTATGCAGGACGGTCCTCAGGATACCAAATGTAACAAAATGAGATAAATTCAGGGTTTGTGTCAAATTACTATGCTTCTCCACTCTTGCTTTGGACATTTCAGATATTCAAGTATTAGATATTATGCATTCTATGCGGAGAAATTTGTGGCTATGTGGTGATTGTTTGTTGTTGTAGTACAAGTCTGAAACAAAACCTTTCTGAACTGTGATTATTTGCTGTTCTTATGGAGCTATATTCGTAGTCACCTTGTGATTCTTTGTAAAGGTAGAATTAACTATGATTCGTCTGTTAACAGCACAGAATAGTCTCAGGTCTTTCTGTTTGGGGCTTCAACACGATCTACCAAGGAATTTATTCTGCAAGGAAGGATTTAGGAAAAGTTGACGGCAAAAAGTCTGCTATGGACTTTAATCTGAAAGGCAGAAAGAGTGGCCTGGGGATTACACACGGATCTCAAGATAGTGCAGGGATCCATTTGAGTCATTTAGAAGCAGTTCTTAATAGTGATTTTATTAAGTGCTTTTGAATCAGAACATGGCATTTTTCTTGCTTTGCTGCTAACACTGCTTTCTTTGATATGCCCGTTTTGTTGATTTCCCAAAATTTCTTAACATCTTCTTATATCTCAATCTTCCAAGAGAGAAGTTTAAAGGTAGCCTTCTAGGGTAAGATGACACCTCATATCAAATCAAAGTGATGAGATGCCTTTCTTTGGGGAGAAAAATCAGCTGGAAGCTTTTTGGGCCAAAGATCCTTCATATTAAACTTTGAAATTCTTCTTCCAGATCCTACATCTTAAAAGTTGCCTTTTCCTCAATTATATTTAAAAAAAAAAGAAGGTAGTTTTCTTTATTTTCTCTGATCAGCTTTGCGAATGCCCATAACAAAAGTATAACCTGTTGGTTCTTTTCATCTTTCATGGGAAGTAATCGATGCTGCATGGCACCCTTTACCAAGGTATACATTATTGTTTTCCCATATTGCATCTTGATCATATTGCTTTGCTCTTCCCAAAAGTTTGTGACAAACTGACATTGGAAATACATCACTCCACATCTTATCTGCATATGTTCCCAAATTGAAACTCACTAGATGCTGATGGGATACATACACCTTATGACCATCTTGCACCCAACCCAACTTGTATGGATTAGTGTGTTGTTTAGAAAAAAATCAGGTATGCTATGGCATAAGAACTAATAAAATTATCGTTACTAATTGAATAGCCAAAGTACATGTCTTGTTTCTTGAATTTAGTACAATTTACATTTTTGAAATCAAGGTTTCTCCTCTTTTTCTTGCATGCAACATTTTCTTTAGAGCATAAGATTCTTGCCATCCTCCAAAGCATGCTCCTCTTCCTGAGTAATATCCATGTCTTATTCTTGGTTTAGGCAATCCTTAGCTCTTGTTGGTCTTGAAATCCATCTTACAATTCCAAGATTTGTGGCTATTATTGCTGCTCTATCGGTTGCAAATTATCAGTCAACAACCATAAATGTGCCTTCTAACATGTCCACTGTATTGAAATTGACTGCCATTACGCTCATCAAAACCATTCTGAGAACTTGGTTTGTCCTTAGCACCGCCACGATTGGAGTTGTATATGCCTTGACCACTCTGATTGTTACGGTAGTCCCTCCTTGAGTTGTCTTTTTGTAAAATTCTGTTTCATTTTTTAATGCTTTTTACAAAGTCTTGAAGTCCACAAACCTCTATTCCAATATTTAATGCCTTTTTGAATGTTTCTTCCAAATTCTCCAATTCAGTGAACCTGTTTTCATTTCAAGTTTGCAATCTTAGTCCATTGATGAATTTGGTAGCCAAAATCCAAGGTGCTTCCAATAAATTCATCTTGGTGCTCAAAGTGTCATTCCTTTTGGAGTAATCCACTACTGTTCAGTTTGGCTTTTGTCCAATGTTGTGAGATCCTTGGAATAAGATTTTGTGCAAAGGAGCCAATACTTTGCCTTCCAAGCCATAACAAACTCCTCATATGTAATGAACTTACTATATGGCAAAGATAAAATCATTGAAATATATAACAAATTGCACAAGCAAGATAAAAACAATTACCTGCAAGTTGGAGCATATCCATGCATTATAAGTGAAATGTGGAGCATAATACTGAAATATAGGATTGAGCCACTTCAAGGAGGAAGCCTCCACAATCCTTGCAATAAGATTATAATTCAGAATATATGACGAGTAATATCCTAATAGTACCTCCTATATATTACCAAAATTAGGCTAAGAGAATTAAATAATTCAATGTGGCCGACTATTACTACCAATTTGCAATCTAGAGATTATCAAACGATTAAGTCAAAGGTTATGCATGTCATAGGTTGATCACACATATCACAATACATGCCATAGATTAAAGGGCATATCATTCTTCCCCCTTTTTCGCCCCTCTTAAAACAAGCATTTTCCTCAACATTGACCATATGTGGATGTTTCTGTATCAAAGCTTTATCTTCCCATGTCGCATTCGTTGGGAAGGTTTTTCCACTTGATAAGATACTCATGATGACCCTCTTCTGCAACTTCTTAGTTTATGTTTGGAGAATTGCTTCTGGTTCCAAGCTGATTCTTCTCTCTTCACTTAGTTTTGGTAACTCTGTCAGCGTTGGAATCTTCTAGGCAATGACTTTCTTTAAATAGAACGTGAAATACGAGATGTATATTTGCTGACTGAGGTAGCTTCAATATGTATGTCATTTTGCCTATTTTTGGTGAAAGTTTGGTATCCTTCTTTTGTTGCTTTAGGGACACTTGCTTATATAGTTGCAACCTCAATAAAATACAATCTCCTAAATCAATGTGTATTTCACTCTTGTTGATCAAAGTATTGTTTCAGTTGGTTTTCTGCTATGGCTAAGTTCTCTCTAGTACTAGAGGGTATTCCCTGTTGGTGCTAAATGTGCTCTTTGACTGCTTGAACTCGTTGTCGCACTTTTAAGGATGAGGTGATGGATGATGGTTGGTAACCATACAATGCTATGAATAGGGACTTTTTTGAAGAAGTATGAAATGAAGTGTTATACTACCATTCTGCTAGTAGCAACCATTTAACCCATTGTGCTTACGGATCAGAAGTAAAACTTAGAGATAACCTTCCAAGCATTTAATGTATGGAATGAAGTGTTATACCACCATTCTGCTAGTGACATCCAGTTAACCCATTGTGCTTGCGCATCAGAAGTAAAACTCTAGAGATAACTTTCCAAGCATTTATTGACCATGATTATTTGATGTGAAGAGCTACGAGCTAGCTGAGGATACAAACAAGTGAATAAACTACTCCAAAAATTGCTAGTTAATATGGGGTCATGGTTCCTATAATCTTATGAGTCTCATGTCTCTTCTGAATTGTCTTTATAAATGCTACTGCTACCGTACATGCTACAAAAGGATGTGACAAAACACAAAAAATGGAATAGTGTAATGAAATCCATGGAGATCTCCTTCCATTGTTGGGTAGGGCCTAATGCTTTGCCACAAATTTTGTACATCACCTTTTAGCCCTTTCCAAAAAACATCCTGCTTGACCACCAACTGGTATCTTGAATCTTGAATGCCCACCAATCGGAGAAGCATGGAGCTCCTCCATAACCTTATGTTTAAGGCTCGAGTTTTTACATAGTTATAGCATGTCCTTGTACCACATGAAGCCCCCTTTCCACAAATTTACTCCAAGTGTTAGGATGTTGTTGAAATTGCTGAATGAGATTGTCTCTTTGTGACCTGTTGCCATTAAGATCTTACGTCATGCACTCAATCCACCTGCAATATGGACATGACACACATCCTTGTGGAGAATGCATCTGGTACTACATTGTCCTTTCCTTTCTTGTAGATGATCTCTATGTCATACCCTTTTATCTTTTTGACCCATTTTTTGTTATTATTTTGATGATAGATTTTGTTCTAATAAGTATTTTAGATTGTCGTGATCTTGTCTTCACTTTAAGGTGACTTCCCATCAAATAAGTCCTGTATTGTGTGATCACATGAAGAATAACCAAAGTTTCCTTCTCATAAATTGGCTTAAGCAAATTTTTACTTTTGAGGTGGCATCTTTCAAATGCAATGGCCCTACCATCTAGCATGAGGATTGCGCCCATACCATGCCTTAACACCTTACACTCTACAATAGCCTCCTTAAGCTTCTCAACTGCCTTGGTTACTAATGCTTGTTCCAATGGAAGGAGTCTTTCAATAGCACTATGAGCAGTGTTGCTATGCTGCCATAATTTTGATAATTTTAAGAATTTGCATAGATTTTAGGTATTTGTCCACTCCACCATGGCCTTGATCTTGTGAGCATCCACCTTGACATCTTCATGAGAGACAATGTGGCCCATGTACTCCACCTCCTTGACTCCAAAAACACACTTAAAAGGTTTTGCATAAAGTTGATTTTGCTTAAGAGTTTATAAAACTTGATTCACATGGTGCAAATGGTACTCCTATGTTTTGCTATAGATAAATATATCATTAAAGATCATCAAGACAAGCTTTTGCATAAATGGTTTAAATATGGAATTCATCAAACTCTAAATGTCATAGGGGCATTTATGAAACCAAAAGGCATAATCGGGAACTCATAATGGCCCTTGTGTATTCTTAAATCTATCTTGAGAATATTCTCCTATTATAACCTGTTTTGATGATACCCCGATTTGAGATCTAGTTTTGTAAAATAAACAACACCATTTAATTCATCTAGCAAACCTTCAATTATATGAATAAGAAAGTTATCTTTGATGGTGAAATTATTGATTTCTCTGTAGCTAAGTAGCCGATTTGTTTTGGTTATGGGTACGGGTACAAAGAATCGACTAAATTGATGCAACAATTTGTTTTGCCCTATATATGTTTTTGGGTACGACCATACAAAAATATATATAAATTATTAAAATTGTTGGAAATGTGTTGTATATTCTTCATGGTTTTTGGGTTCCATTGTTTTGGAAACCATGGTTTTGGTACTCGTGGTTTACCTATTGATGTGCCTATATGTACTTGCACAAACAATAGGGAATAACAGAACTTGGTAATGCATTATTGTATTGTAAAAAAATTAGTATAATAAAAGTGTTATTGTGTTGGTTTTTTATTCGAAAGGGTTTGCCTAGGTGAAATCATTTGTACTATGTAATATTGTGTGTATTCCATTTCTTTTCTTTTGTTAGCTGAAAGAGTTTTTATTTTTTATTTTTTTTGCTCGGTGCTAGCTTTTGATGGGAGGTACAACCGGTTCTGTGGCACAAATCGGGGGGCCAGTCCTCGAGAGAACTATAGAGCCATTATAAGTGGCTAACACTTCGATCAAAGTGTTATTGAAACCATTGAGTAAGCGGCCACATTTGATCTATAAACGCCCTTTGAGATTCTAACTTGGGTGGGACTTGACACAACCAAACCATTTCACCAATCCTTCTACATCTCATTGGCTAGCTAAAAGAGTTTGTTAGTATTGCCTTGCGTTTTAGTTTATCGGATCTATTTTCTCTTTATTTGGTATCAGAGCTCGGTCTTAGCTTTGTGTGAAGAGTTAAGGTTTCTTTAACCTGTGATAAACTATTATTTGAGTTGGAGCTTTGTGTGTGAGAATTATTTGGAGAAAAATAGAGTGACGAGAAGCACAAGGATAGAGATTGGAAAATTCAACGGTAAATATTTTGAGCTGTGGAAAGCTTAAGATGGTAGATCTTGTGTATTAATGTGCTTTGTTCTTTGCCCAACTCATGAGATAATTTAGTTATGACAATAACTACTACTACATTGACATTAAAATTGAGGACATAGTGGGACCCTTATTATTAGAAGAACTGAAGCGAAAAATTGTTGAGGAATATTAACAAAAGATGCCTTGTTTGTAAGAGGTCGCTCTTAAGAAAGAACTAAAAGAAAGTCGGGACGGACAAATTCTAGAGGTAAATTTAAGACGTCAACAAAAGATAAGAGGAAATGTTGGAATTGTGGTAAAACTAATCATTTCAAGAAAGGCTACAAATCTAAAATGGTTGGAAATGTTAAGTCATTTGAGGATTCTCACTCTGTTGAATCAAAGCCCTTTAGTGAAGACTCAGGGGATCTATTCTTGGCAACTTCAAAGCTCGCATGCATATGATGGTGTGTGGTCAATTGACTCAGGTGCATCTTTTCATATGACGTGGTTTTATGAAATTATGAAAAGATCAACTGAGATGATGTCTTATTAGGAGGCAATTCGACCTATAAGATCATGGGACGAGGGAGAGTCAAGTTGAGGTTAAAAGATAAGAGGGTTAAATCCCTTTCGGGTGTCATGCACATTCCATGTTTGACTAGAAACTTATTATCTGTAAGTAAGATGAATGATGTGGGTGTGTAGGCGATATTTAATAAAGACACTTATAAGATAGTTCGTGTAGCAATGGGATTAGGAAGAGGAGTCCATACAAAATTGCAGTTCAAGTTTGAAGCAAGCACTATAAGTGATGATTGTAATAGCTTTGTGGTTCCTTAGGTGAACAATTTTTCAGATTGGGGCTTCTACATCTCTTGCAGAGAAGACAATGTTGTGGCATCAGAGGATGAGACACATTGGAGGGAAAGGCCTTTGAGTATTAAAATTTAAAGTTATGATTGATTTTTTTTTTTGATTGCCCATTAGACTTTGATTTCTGTGAGCATTGTGCATTTGGTAAACAAACTCGAGTGAAGTTCTCCATTAGTGTTAGAAGATTAGAAGGAATTTTGCATTTAGTAACATAGTGATGTGTTTGGACATGTGAAGGTTTCATCAGTAGGGGAATCTTTGTATTATGTTTTTTAATAGATGACTACTTGAGAAAAACTTGGATTTACTGTATGAAGCTTAAATTTGAGGTTTTCAGTAAGTTAAAAGAGTTTAAGGCTCTTGTTGAAAACAAGATAGAGAAGAAAATCAAGGTTTTGAGGAGTGGCAATGGTGGAGAATACTGCTCAAATGCTTTTGCGCAGTTTTCTAAGGACTGTGAAAACAAAATGGAGTTGTAGAAAGAATAAACATGACTTTGATGGATAAGGTGAGAAGCATGCTCAGTGGTGCAAGATTGGATAGAAAGTTTTGGGCAGCAGCAGTGACAGCTGCTTGCTATTTGATCAATAGATCGCCCACATCGGTTCTGGACGATAAAACTCCACAAGAAGCTTGCACTGTCAAGAAACCCTCTCTCAAACATCTTAGAGTTTTTTGGTTGTTATGCATATATGTATATTCCAAACGAAAAAAAAGACTAAGTTAGACAACAAATCAACAGTGTATGGGTGTAAAGGGATATAAGCTATGGAGTCCTGAAATGAAGAAGATTGTTTAGAATTGCAATGTTATCTTCCAAGAGGTCAAAGGATTCCAAAACAAAAAGGACAACCAAAGGATTAACTTAAATAGATTCAGTGTGAAGGGGAGGATAGTCAAAGGATGAACTTGAACAAATTTAGTTTCATTCTAAATTTGTTCAAGTCATTCTTTGGTTGTCCTTGTTTTGGAACCCCTTTTATTTTTGAAGATAATATTGCGTTGTTGAAGTCATTCTTTGGCTGTCGTTGTTTAGGAACATCTTTTACCTCTGAAGATAATATTGCGACTATTTATGATGAAATTGAATTTGTTGAGGTTCATCCTTTGGCTGCCCTCTTCTTCACATTGAATTTGTTTAGTTTCATTCTTTGACTGTCCTTTTTGTTTTAGAATCCTTTTTACCTCTTTGAAGATAACATTATGACTGTAAACTATCTTCTTTGTTTCAAAATTCTATAGCTTATATCCCTTTACAACAATATCATATCCAATAAAGATACACTTTGCCGATTTGCTATCCAACTTAGTCCTTTTTTCCTTTGAAATATACATATAAACATAAGAACCAAAAAACCTAAAATGTTTGAGAGATGGTTTCATACCGGTCCATGCTTCTTATGGAGTTTTATTGACCAACGTTGATGTGGGTGGATCAAATAACAAACAACTGTGACTACTTCTGCGTTAACTTTCTTTCCAATACTACACCATTGAGCATGTGTCATCTTATCCGTTAGAGTCCTATTCATTTTTTGTGCAACTCCATTTTGTTGTGGTGTATATGGAGTTGTCTTTCGCCTTTCTATTTCATAGTCCTTACAGAATTGTTCGAAAGCATTTGAGTAGTATTTTCCACTATTGTCACTCAAGACTTTAGTCTTTTTCTCTGTTGGGTTTTCAATAAGTCTTCACTCCTTAAACTTACTAAAAACCTCAGATTTTACCTTGATAAAATAAACATGTTTTTTTGGACTAGTCATCTATAAAATAATAATATAAAGATTTCCCTAGTGATGGAACCTTCAATGATCCAAATGCATCACTATGCACTAAAGACAAAATTCTTTCTGATCTTGTAGCACTACGTGAAAACTTTACTCGAGTTTGCTCACCAAACACACAATGCTCACAAATGAAGTCCAATGGGCAATCATAAATTACTTCAACCATACCTTTGGATTTTAATGCTCAAAGACTTTTCTCTCCAATGTGTCATATCTTTTGATGCCACAACATTGTCTTCTCTGCAGATGTAGTAGTTCAATCTGAAACATTGTTTATCTCAAGAACCATAGAGCTATTACATTCATCCTCTATAGTGCTTGCTTCAAGCTTGAACAACATCCATATACAAACTTTTCTTGTTAATACCATTGCTCCACAAACCATCGTGCAATTGTCTTTATTAAATACTACCTGCACACCTACATCATTCATCTTACTTGTATATATTAGATTTTTAGTCAAATGTAAAATATGCGTAACACCATGGAGGGTTCTAAACCTTCCATCCTTAAACTTCAAACTTGACTCTCCTATATCCTATGATTTTATAGGTCAAATTGTCTCCTAAAAAGACATCATCTCCTTTGATCTTTTTATATTTACAAAACCACTCCTTATGAGGGGTCTCATATGAAAAGGTGCACTGAGTCAATCAACCCTACACCATCACATGCATGCGAGCTTTGTAGTTGCCAAAAATAAATCCCCTGAGTCTTCACTAGAGGGTTTTTACTTTTGCAGATTGAGAATTTTCAAATGATTTACCTTTTTCAATCTTTTTAGATTTGCAGTCTTTCTTGAAATGTCCCATTTTACCATAGTTTCAACATTTTCTTTTATCTTTTGTTGTAGTCTAAGATTAATCTCTAAACTTTTATTGCCTTGACTTTATTTTAGCTCTTTCTTGTGAACGACCTCTTACAAATAAACCATATCATATTTTCAGCGTATTTTCGTCTCATTGATTTCGATAATAAGGTTCCCACTATGTCCTTAATTTGTAATGTTGATGTAGTAGTAGTTATTGTTATAATTAAATTCATCTAAGAGTCGGGCAAAGAACAAAGCAAAGTAATACCCTTTTTTTTTTTCTATTGTAATTTCAACATATTGTTACTAACTTACCACAATATTGAAAGCATTTAGATGTTCAGCGGCAGAGACCCCGTCATTCATTGTCAATGAATACAGTTTCTTTCAAAGAAACAATTTGTTCACTAGAGACTTTGTTTGATACAAAAGTCCCTAACTTCATTCATAGATCCTTAGAATTTTTCTTCATCAAGACATTCAACAAAACTAAATCTGATAGACAAAATCTAGGTGAAGACTTTGCCTTCTTATTGTGCTTTTCCCAATTCTCTAACCTCATACCTGTAGGTTGCATTCTTGATGCAACAACTGACTAATCTCTGTCCACAAGATCTTCCATCTTGAGCTTCCAAAACTCAAAATGTTGATAGTTGAATTTTTTAATTTCTATTCTTGTGCTTCCCATCATTCTTTGTTACTTGAAAAAATTCTTGTATGCAGAGCTTCCACTCAAACTATATATTGTGCCAGTTAAACTATAGATTGTGCCAATGGCACCTATAGTTCCCTTATGTAGATAGAGAATATGGTTTTATAATTAGTAATTGGTTATAGTTTGTCACATGGTAAAGAAACCCTAACTCTTTACACAAAGCTAAGACTTAGCTTTGATACAAAATGAAGAGAAAATAGATCGGATAAACTAAAACGAGAGAATAAATACTAACAAACTCTTTTTGCTAACAAGATAAAGAAATAGAATGCACACAATATTATACAATACACACAATTTCACTTGGAAAAACCTTTCGAGTAAAAACCCCAACACAATAATTTCTTTATTGTATTAACTTAACCGTTTACAATACAATAATGCACTACCAAGTTTAGTCTTACCCTTATTGTATGTGCAAGTATATATAGGCACATCAATAGGTAAACCACAGGTACTAAAACCATGGGTACCAATACGATGGGTACCAAAACCATGGGTACCCAAAAAACATGAAAAATATACAACATGGTTTCAATCTTACCAAAACTTTCAGCCTACAACGTATTACCCAAGGTTTTCACGAGGAGTCATCTATAAAAGAAATACAATACAAAGATTTCTATAGTGATGGAACTTTCATAGGTCCAAACACATCACTGTGCACTAAATGCAAAATGCCTTCTGATCTTGTAGCTCTACTTGGAAACTTCACTTGAGTTAGTTTACCGAACACACAATGCTCGCAAAAATCAAAGTCTAATTTGAAATTAAAATTTCCTTCAGCTTTACATACAAATAAACAAAATTTACCCCATATTATGCAATAGAGTAATCAAGATAAATAACCACAAAACATACTAATATTTCACCAAATGTCATGATATTCAGTGGTCGAACTTAGATTCTTACGATAACCACAAAACATAGCGCAAATGTTACGATGTATACACAAAAGTCAAGACAAATGCAATAAAAGGAAAACATGTTTTCTTTTGATAAATTGAGACTAAAAGTTTTTTGGTCTCTCCTATTGTTTATTTAATTTTTTGTTTTGTTTTTGAAGTCGTTTTTTGAATTTTTGTCTAGTGAAAAAATAAACTTTTTTTTGCCCTGGATACCTATAGTATATGCTCAAGATATTGTCGGGCAGTTGCAGATATGCTCGTGTTTGTCCTAGGAGGAACCCAAACGTATACACAACTGCCCAATAGTATCATGGGCGTATCCAGTGGCATATCAAACTTGTACCAATACACAAGGCGTATCGTGTCTGTACTTGCATCCTTGGGTAGTAATATCTAGTAACGTGGCTTTGTAGTCCAGATACATGCTCCAATTGACATCTTTCTTATACACCATCACCACTAGAGAAAAATATGGACTCTAGCTATGCCAAATAATACTTGCTTCGAAAATCTCTCGTGTTGTATTCTCAATCTCACCCTTTTCTCATATATGAGTACTTTTGATGTTGGGTTGTTGGCTCTTTAGTACAAGTTGAATGACATGATCAAGAACTCTCTTGGGAGGTAGAGCTTTCAACACATCACCAAAAACTACTGAATACCTGTTCACAATAACCTGAAGGTCTGGGGCTGCTTTGCTTGTAATGAAAATAATTGTGTCACAAATTCAATTAAACCCTTCTTAAGCAGCTTTTGCATTTGATGAGATCTTACCATTCTATGTTGTAAGAAACGAAAAATAAGGAAACATGATGACAATGACAACACGACAAGAAATGATATTGGTAGAGGTTGCGTAGGAGAAATGATTTTATTTTATATATGTATTTTTTAATTAGAAATCATCAAATTCAACCCCGCACACAGTTCAAACATCTAAATGTGTTCAACAATCCAAAAATAGATATTTTATTGTAAGACAGAAATAAATGTAAATAGAATGTTTGTATTTTACTTACACTTTAATAGTTGTAGAAGTTTTAAAAAGTGTTTAAAATTAAAGAAATGTACCATATATTTCTAGACTAAAACCAAATGCCATCAAAATAGTTTAGTTGTGTCTCTTTAAACCTTGAAGTGCTCAAAGTCAAAGAAATGCTTTTTTTTTGAGGAAATTTAAATTGAGGGTGGTGGTTACTTTTTAAAAAAAATATTAAAGTTATATAAAATTTGTAATTATATTTTCTTTGAATATTTGTTATACCAAATAATTTAATATGGCTATTTCATTGTTATATCTATTTCTCTTTAAAACTTTTTATATCAAGTAACTTATTGTGACTATTATAAGTGAAATGTCACCATCAATTTGGAGTTTTTTAGAGTGAATGATAAAATAACTATCTTGATTGTAAAAATATAATTATAATTAAAATTTTTAATCTTAAATTTAATTCTCAAATTCACAATAAAATGTTTAGGATTAACTTATATGTGGATTATAAAGGAACCCGGTATGTCAGAGCTATAAGCTACCACACTAATATCTTAATAAACAAATACATCAATGGGACAATAAATACATCAATAAAACAAAATAGCCACTTTAACAATCCAATGAAGTATGTAGCCACCACGAAGTGGAAGTTGTCACAAAATACAAAGCACCTAAAAAGCAAAAATATAAATACATCAAATTTTAAAGAGACATTCATTCAGTAAACATTTCTGCTTGTATGTACAAATGAGACAGTGGAGACCTTGCAACAACGGTGAAATGGGGCTGTTACGACAAGTGCTGTGTATGAGATTACTGCTGTCAATAATGACGTTTTTTTTTGAATTGCTGTTTTCACATGTTATAATGCAAAATGGGAATATGGTGCAATGTTTCTTGCTACACTGTTACCATATGCGGTGTCTTTGCTTACAACCCTTTCAATTCGAAAGTTTTACTCTCAGAATGAAAACACATATATGGGTCTTGGAAGTTCATCTCTATAGTGCCCAAGATAGTGAGCCATGGGACTCTCAAAACTATATATGCTCCCCCCCATGGGAATGGCAAAAATTGGAAGTCAAAAGGTAGTCCCCCACGGTGAGTATAATACCATGGCATTTGATGGAACAAATGACTGTCACACCATTGACAATCATGACCTGAATTACAATTCAAACGTGCAACATACTAGTTGTCGATGAAATTGTGTGCTTTCTGAATCAATTAACACTGTCAGTCTATGTTTCTTAAAACCCCATAACCTTTTTGGGGTTACTAATCCTCGATAGTGCATGACAAGAAATGGTTGGTTGTGGATCCTTTGATGTTTCTTCTGGGTCCTCTTCAACTTCAATTTCTTCTTGTTCTTCTTTCTTGGCAGTTCTTGCAATGTTGAATAGTCTCTTTTCCACACATTTATATGCTTTACTTCTTTTCTATTGCAGTTAAAACATAATACTTTTGCTCTTTTTTCCTCAATTTGTTGAGCCATGAATCTGATAGGTTGAGGAAAGGAGTGTGTTAGAGAGTTATGATCTTTGATGTTGGCAAATGCATGGCTCCTAGTAGCTAAATTCATTTCCTCTAATCTTCTTGCCATGGTAATAGAATCAGATAAAGAAGGTGGCTTAAACAAGCATACCTCATGTTGAATGTTGTCCTTCAGATTACCTAGAAATAGGTCCTTGAGGGTCTCCTCCATGACATTATCCACTCTTAAGGATAGGGACTGAAATTATTGAACATAATCCTTTACCAGACAATTTTCTGTAGCTTGGCCAATTGGCTGAAGTAGTTATCCAAGAAACTATTACCACAGTACACCTCCATAAAAACAGACCAAGTGACACTGCTATTTTTGTTTTTATTTTGAGCACACAACAAGCGATACCAAATGAATTAGGGATACTATTGTAATCTGTTGTCCACATGGAACTTGATGTAAATAATTAAAAAAAAGACGCCATTTGGTTGATCCAGTTGAGAGTATCCTTGCCATCAAAATTATGCACATCCAACTTAGACATAGTCTGTCGAGACCAAGTAGTAGTATTAATTACTGAATGGTGTGGTCCTGTGTTTGAATCATGAATGGGATGTTCCAATGATTCCTTAGGGGTGGTCAAAACACTTGTTTCTGGCGTGTTGGGAGGCCGAACCGACTTGAATTTCAATCAAACCTTTGACAGATGCTGTGAGATCCACCAAACTTGCAAGGTTGATATTCATGCTCATTTCCAGCCTCTATATATCCTCTTTCTTAGCCATCTCCTTCAACTCCTCCATGGTAGCTTTCCATTCCTCGATCTCTTCTTTTGTAGAGATTTTGTTCGTCATTGCTTGCAGATCTGATAAGTTGTCTTTGATCTTCCTTAATCTCTTCTCCTCATTTGGTGGAATAGCATTTTAAGTTCCTCCAGATCCCTTCTCTGAATCTATATCATCTTTGTTCAACATCTTGCATGGTGTGACTGTATTCTTGCCCTTGCCTCTAATAGAAGCACCAACCATGGTAGAACCAGCCTCAAAAGGAGGTTGTGTGGGTTAGAACAAACATACATTGGATGGAGAAACACACACAAGCAAGAAACAGAGATGGAAATACATCGAAGGAGAACAGATCAAAGGAGGAATATGCCATTGCACAAGACACGTGGATGGATCAAACGAGGAATGTTTTGATGGGCATGATAGGTGGCAAAAGGAGAGCTGAATTAGCAACAGCTAGCAGGTGACAAAGGGTTGGCAAAGGAAAGCTGAATCAGAAACAACTAGCAGGGGCTGAATGGGTCCAGGACAACATAAATAGGGGCTTTAACCTCTCATTTTGAGCATCTGAAACAATTTGGATGCTTTGTAGATGATGAATTAGAGCAATTGGAGAAAGCTTGGAGTTAAGGTTTGAAGGATTCAAGAGTGGATTCCTTGTATAACGTTTGTGTAAAAAATGTCATTTGGTGGCGACAAATTTAAAGGAATGACGTATGCTTTGTATTGAGGATGTTGGACATGTTTATGAAAGATCAATCCTTTGAGTGAATTGTTTCGTGTAGTAGTGTTTGTTATATATTTGGATGGTGCATGTGTTGTATGCTTTATTTGAATAAAGATGATGTGCATGTTTATGTATTTTATGCTTTGTTCTCATAACGGGGTTATCACTGTTCTGTTGCTGTGCCTCGGGTAGTTTTTAAGTCCTAAGTCCTCAGGCTTAGATGATATGTCTGCACCGTAAGTATTTGTTATCTGTTGCGTGAGATCTGACTCGCGCAAGACCTTGGTGAAAGATCTTAAAAATCACAACAATCATTTGTGGGGTAAGTTGATTCTCTTCCAAAAGGCAATCTCTTTTGGAGAAATTCAACTGAAACAGGGATAGTTTGTTTTGTCGCAGATTGTTCTAAATCTTATTTTTCTTTTTAAGTGGCATCTGTGTTTAAAATTTGAGTTATAATCTGTTACAAATGTTTTATATTATTAAATGATCAGTAACACAATAATGTTACCCCTGTAAAATCCCTTTCAAGTAGGAATTCTAAGTCGAATGATAGGATAATCAATTGTGTAAATCAACAAAATTTCTCATCTTAGACCAAAGTTATTCAAGAGTTGGGATCTAAAACAATATTTTAGTATTATATTTGATAGGCATTTGAATTTTTGAAAGATGTACCTTGGAAATCATAATGGTTGGGTGTCTTTCTTTTCCATGATCGCAATATTTAGTCATAAAAATAACCTGGATCTCTCTCTATAATACATGCTAGACTTTAGTGACTTTTAAAACAAGATCTTGCTAAACAATTGTCTCATAAACACTGAGAATATCTCTCATATTTTTGTCTTATTTCTCTAGTATTGATCACCAAAAATAATCATCAAGTATATATGCAAAAGGAATAACCTAACTTCGTTCTAAATTCTGCACCATGCCCCTTTGAGGTAAACCTTCCAAAGTGTATCTTCTTTACTTTGATAACTCTATGGGGCAAACATTATGCATTCTTCCATGGCAATTGTCGCATTGTCTCCATGATAGAATTGAACAGTTGTTATATGCATGTAACTCTATTTCCCTTATGTAGGACCCCATTGAGTTATCCCCATCTTGTGGACATATTTCAATCCTTAATTGAATTTTACTTTTGCTAGAGACTGTTGAAATCTTTGTCACTGATCTATACTATGCACAAAAAGCCACTAGTAATTTTGAACACTGATTTTATAAACTGGTTCCTGGAGAAAATTCAACAGGGTCTTCTCTTTGATATGATGTTATACATTCTTCATCCTAATTACAACTAAATTGATATTAACTGTAGCTGTGAGCATTTGAACAAACCCAATAAGAAGCAATGCCAAAAGCATGGGTCCCCACAATGGCTACTGAACTTAATTGCATCACTCTCAAGGAGATTTCCTCTTATCAATCTCTTAATGTTTTGCAGTATTAATTGTGTCTCCTCTGCAAGGGACTTCCATGTCTTACCTACCTTTTTTATTTTCTCATTCAACACACAAATGGTGTATCCTTTTTGCTGGAATATTATATCTGTCTTCAATATTTTTTGCTGTGGATTGAAAATATTGTTACTTTTATCACGGGCTTTGAAATAACCATCAAGTTTATTTTTGATACTAAACCTTAACTTGGCACGTTTTCACCACTTTTCCGTGCTGACCTTATTCAAATATTTCAAGAAAGATACATTTCCAGTTTTTTAACAATAACCCAATTCCAAGTTTTGTTTTGAAGATAAACCCTTGAAATTTATTAAAAGAGTAGTATTGGAAGATTCAAATCTTATTTCTTAAGATAATTAAGAGTTGAATTCCAATGTTGCCAAAAAGGCTCTGGGGTCTGGTATGTATAATAGGCTGTTTCTTTCTAGTAATTGCTCCACGGTGCTGTTTCTATTTCTTCCATCATTTCAATTTTTATTTCCTTCTCTTCATTCCCAACTACATAGGTAACGGTAAGGCCCTCCTTGAAGGTTACCTTATTATTTTTCACAATATAATTTACTATTTAATTAACTTTTTTATTGGCATTTGTTATTCTAATATTTGGATCTCCAACTTCTTAAATGTCAATCGAAACATACTTTTCAAAATCATCAATGTACCAAAATTTAATTTATCATGCACCTCGTCATGTTTGTCAACATAAAAGGCTATGCTTTGTTGGGTATCCAATTTCTTTCGTTGTTTTAGGGAGAATGGTTTTATTTTTTCTAAAAGCGTTTATGATGAGGTAGGTCGATCTTGCTTTTTTATTCCAGTGAGCATGATACCATCCACTTCTGTTGGATAAGCTAAGATACATTTTCAGATGAATATACACAGATGATGTTGGGGATTTTTGTTGATAAAAGTCCTTTAAAGTGTGTTGAATTTTTTGTAAGACATCGCATCTGCTATGAATTCCTGACTTACTAAAAGTTTTTGTAGTTGTCTAAAGAGAAACCATACCCCATCGTTGAATATTGCACATTAGATTTTGTCAAAGACATTCTCTTCTGTCCTATAGTTTTTATAATCTACACTAACCTATTTGTGCAGCTCCACCTGTTATTTCCATTCTTACAATTGAAACATGATATTATCATCTAGATCTGTAGGAAACGATGAGTTTCATCTCTTGAAGGTTTACTAAAAAGATAAATATCCAATTGCATATTTTGAGCAATGAATGGCTAAAATTTGAGAAATAAGAAATGAAAAAATGTCATTAAATGCATAAATTAAAGATGTTTGCCACTTGACTGTATGGCATTATTGGCACAACTTTCTTAAACAATTCAACCTAGCAGAACCCCAAGCATATATAATGTATCATGATCATCAAAACGGGTGTTATTTTGAGCTATAAGCATATTTTGCCAAATGATAAATATTTAATGCATCTAAATTTATATTGAGATTATCATTGCAATGCATTGTAGTTTTGGTTGTTGATGTCAACCTTGTTTCACAACAATGGTATGAGCAAAGGTTGGTGTCAACAAACAAAACCTCAACACAACTTTCCATCAAAATATCACAAGGCACCCGTTTGGTTGGTGTGTTGGATTTCTATTGCTCACCACCCAACCTTATGACATTATTGGAGTATTGTGTTGAAAATATCTCCTTGCAAATTGATTTTTTGTGCGATGTTAGAGACCTGTTGTCTCCAAATCTTGCACCCTAGAAGAGAGTGTTCTATCCTCTTTCGGATTTGGGCAACGTTGGGACATTTCCAGGCATGTGGGTATACCTATAGAGGAGATGAACCTCTAGATTTAAAAGGGGCTAGCTCCCTGAATGTGTCTTTACAAAACCACTTATGTCTAAATCAGTCTTCTTAAAGGGAAAAGAGTTAGAAATTGCAAAAAAGGAAAACCTACTTTAAGAATGGTGAAACACCAAGATTATCTTCCACATGAATGTCATATTCTAGTGCACAATACAACAAAATACACAAACTATTCCCAAGCTCTAAGGATTCTAACATAAGTATTTCAACACAGAGGTGAGATGTGTAAAATGACACAAGGCAAATGAACTGAAAGACAAACTTTGCACATTTCAAAACAATAATACACATGCAGAAATTCAATACACTTAGACACATACTGTATGACCAGTTAGATCCAAAACTCTTGCTCAGGTATGAAGGACAAAGGACAGAAGGATGAAAACCATCACTTGCTGTCACTATACGTCTCTTACACACTCAGACAATTGCTCAAAACTTGAAAGAAAACAGACTAGTACTTAATGCTTGAAGGCAAAATGTGATATCATTCCAGCAGGGCTTCGCCATACACTGTGTGGGTATATTTTTTCACTAGCCAAAGGGCCGTATATATAGTAGAGAGGAAGTGAGAGGGGGAGACCTTTGGCACCAAAGAGAGGAATCAATTGGTTGGAAGTCTCCACTTCAGTTGCAACCGTCTTTGCAAGGGATGCTCATGCCAGTCATTTGATTGATCCATGTCATCTCAAGCGGTTACACATTTGCCCTGCTCTCTCAAAGATGCTCCTCCAACGTTTGCGCTTAGCAAAATCAGGGTATTCTTGCGCTGAGTCACGACATCAAAGCAGTTATTCACTTGTTGCAGATTTGTCGCTTTCATTTTGTTTGGCTTTGTCCTTCTTTGATTGGTCCTCAGGGAATGACTCGGATCCTGATCGATCAATGATGATATGGGCTCTCTCATTGTTTCAACGGATGAAGGACGTGAGCCTTTGGATTTGCTTGTTAATCCTTGAGCGTTTGATTGAGGACCATCGAGTTGCTTGGGGATCCATTGCTTTGAATGCCAATGGCCATTTGCTGAGGCGGAAGTTTGACGTTCGTGTAACCGTCTTTCTACAGACTCCCTTCTATTCTCTTCGGACCTATCTTTCTACGGACTCTCTTCCTTTGTTCTCCCTTTGGACTACTCAAATATGCCCTTCGACATTCCTTCTACGGACTCTGCAGGAGTGTCTATACCCTTCGCACTTTTCCCAAGTGTCCATTCGGACCTTTGGAAGTGGAGCAATTGCACTTTCCCGAAGGACACTTTTGAAGACAAAAGACCCTTCGGCAATATATAATATACCCTTCGGAAAGATTGTTTTGGACAAAAAGTCCGAAACATTTCTTTCAGAAAGGTTGCAAAGGAGAATTCTTTCGGACTTTTTGTCCGAAAAAAAAAGTCCAAAAGATTTCATTCGGAGAGTTGCAAAGGAGAATTCTTTCAGACTTTTTGTTCGAAACAAAAAGTCCAAAAGAAAGAACAAACTCTTCGAAAACTCGAAATTGCCTTTCGGAAGAATGGAATTGCCCTTCGGAAAAGTGCAAAGTGTCCCCTCAGAAACTTTGAAGTGGACCAATCCTTTGAAAGAACAAACCCTTCGAAAAGATTGTTTCAGACAAAAAGTCTAAAACAATTCTTTCGGAAATCCTGCGAGAGACAATTTGCAAGAGAAATGATCCTTCGGGAAGCTTGAAAGTGACCCTTTGGAAAAGTGGAATTGCCCTTTGGAAAAGTGCAAAGTGTCCCATCGGAAACTTTGAAGTGGACCAATCCTTTGAAAGAACAAACCTTTCGGAAAGATTGTTTCGGACAAAAAGTCTGAAACAATTCCTTCGGAAATCTTGCAAGAGACAATTCGCAAGAGAAATGATCCTTCAGGAAGCTTGAAAGTGACCCTTCGGAAAAGTGCAAAGGACCAAACAAATGCTTTCTCCGATAGACAACATCCGAATGTTGCACTTAGCCAAAACGAAAGATGCAAAACCTGGGAGTGAAAAATGGCTAACAAGTTCCATGTTGCGGGTTTGAAGACCTAGGTTCGTCGGTATGGCAATTTTTTCAGCCTTTGGGTGTAGTAGTACAAAAAATGTATAAAAATAAAAAATATGTAATTTATAGCCTAATAAATAGGAAATTAGTGACATCAACCACAATATACAAATAAAAATAAAAAATAACCATGAAATACTAACCGAATACCAAATGTCATGATCATCATAAATATCAATAGTAATTAATTACATCAAAACTAATAATCATATTCATCTTGTTTTCTTTGAGAACATCAACATCAACATCATGATGTGGTTTATTATAAATACAAGGAGTGGCTCTTCTGCCACTCTCACTAGCTAAGCTATGTGTCACCAAATAATTGTCAATGTCAATTAATGAGTGGTGGGAAATGGAAGGCATCTAAGTCAATGTCCTATAGATCTATATCCTAGTGCTTTGTTGTCCCCTCCGTGTACTTTAGGTGCCTGTGCGATATAAGGTGCAAGTTGGAATGTATGTAGACCAACGTCTCAATATTTTTTGTTGTGAGTTTGTTGCACATCTATGAGTGGATGAAGTTGCATGTGCTTCAATTTCGCTCACAAGAAGATGAACTCGACTTATATTAAAATTTATAAAAGTAAAAACTTAAAGCTCATATTTGAAAACCTAAATTTTAAAACAAAAAAGGGTTAAAAACTTAATTTTAATTACTTGTGACAAGGCCTTGATTGCAAGATGTTGCAGGTTCAGTGATCCTTGGCCATGGAGCTATTAACACATGAGATTATGAAACCCCTAAACTTGTTCATAAACATGTTTTCTACCTCAGGATTGTGAGAGATCCTAGAGAATGCCAACTTATACCCTTTAGCCACTTCAACATCCCTATATGGTGTCACCCTCATCAACAAATAAAGGATGTTAGCGCTATAGAATGGAGGAGTCAATGCAAATGCAAGGAGATGTGGTAGGGTGGCCATCTTGTTCCATCGATCAACAAGAATTGAATGCACTTGTTTGAAAAATGTCTCCTTGGGATCTTGCACTTTTGCATTAATGTTGGCTTTCATCTTCTCAATTATTGAGTTGATGTCATCATATATTTTTCTCAAACATGGCTGATCCATGTTAGCGAAACAAATCATACTCATACTAGGCTTTGTGAAACTCAACAAATAATCTACACAGACTAACCAATTATCATCTAAGATCATATTTTCACTTTTTGGGCCCACTCTTTCCTCGACTCTTTCCATAAACTCCACAAGTGGCTAATGACCACGTTATTGGGTGCAACATGAGGTTGAGCAAGTGGACAACACAATGTGTCCACAAAATCTGCTCATACCTCACCTCCATCAATATACTTGCGGCCTTGCAGCTTTTTGTGTTATCTATTATGTGACTTGAATCACATTTTGAGGCCCCACCATTTCAATGGATTCAAAGAAGATGTTTGTGATGAACTTGACTCACACATGCCTTGCAATCATTGACCTTAAAAAATATTGTGATACACTCGACATCATACATCCTTTGATATCAATGACCTTTAAAAACATTGCGACGAACTCAACATCCTTGCGATAAATGACTTAAAAAAACATTGTCCTTTTAGGGCACACTGCAATGACATCGACATTGATTAGAGCCTTTTTTTTTGCTTCTTTCTATCAATAAAAAACAATGGAGACCCCTGTTTCAGCCGACGAATCCCCAATTGGCTTTAAAGATGCAATGAGAAAACGAGAGGTAGGTGCTTTTGCTTTTGTGTTTTGTTTTTATGTTTTGTGTTTTTTTATTTTATGTTTTTGTGTTCTAATAAACTTTTAGGGTTTGCAATGTGATTTTTAATTATTTTTTATCATTTCTTTGTGTCTAATTTTGAGATAAAATAAGAAAACCAAATGTTTTAGACCTCAGGTTCTGCATGGATTCATTCTGAGAACCGTGGTTCGCCAGGATTCTTCTGCAGACAAGCCCAGACACACCCGTGTTGTCCATGGCGAACCCAGGCAGCATTTTGTGTAGTACTGGGCCCATACCTGTTCTGGGGATGGGTCAAGACAGGATCCTTCTGCAGACTAGACAAATCGGTATCTTAGCACAGCTAGACACATCACCTCAGGGCCATTTTACATAACAAGCAATGCTACAACAACATTAACTTGGCGTTACACTCATCGTTTAACTGTAAATACTGTGATGCTCACTGCCATCTTTTTGAAGAATAATCGGTAGGGCATCTTAAAAATTCATCTGAAGGCTGGAAATATCTTCTCGAGTTTCATCATTTTCTGTATACTTAATGGGTGTTTGGGATAGCGCCCTTAATCTCTGTACCCTCTTTACCTTCACACTTTAGAGACCATGTTCACAATTGGACCATTGATTAATATGAAGATGGATTGGGCTTTTTTCGTGGGAATTATTCTAGAAGTTCAGAATTATAAGGGATCGACAAGTTCATGACTATATTTGCTATTACGTGGTTGTTTGATCAAAGAGTATTTTAGTCTGACATCATACAATAATCAAAACAATAATAAGTTCAGGTATGTTTTTTGCCTGAATGTTTTTATTCAATGATTTCAAAATCTTGTATGCAATGTTGTTCCTTGAATGGCCAACATATTTTAGAAACAGATTCAGCTACGTAGTTTGCGTGCGATATTTTTTTTAATGATCTCCTGTTCCTATTTGCAATGTTATTTAAGTGACCAAAAGTTGTGGATGGTGTGAAACATATTAAAATATAATGCATAAACATTGTGACTGTGTAAAGATATTCATAGCCTAAAAATAAATAAAATAACAGAACTGATGTTGATATCAACATTGTACTCACAATATGTTATGTTGTTCCTAGAGCTGAATGTACTACGTTAAGGCAAAATCCCAGTGGGGTTTGATGGTGTGGTCGATGATCTGGGGCCCAGAAGGAGACCTGGAGTAAAACACACTAAACGGGTTCAAATGTGTTATGATGGAAGCAAATGAGAATATGATAGATAAGGAGAATGTAACAGTTATGGTACTATTAGATAGAGAGGATAAAAGAGCATCAAGACACCATGCTAGAACTGTAAATGCAAGATTGTATTATGTAAGGTGGTGTACAAAGAGATTCAGAGGTCAGATGTATGTCGCAAGGATGTATCTATGCTGCTTGTTTCAATGCTCTATTTGTTACAAAGAATGAGTAGGATATACCTTGTTACATGAGTGCATAAGATGAAGTGACAATTGTGGTGTTACAAGAAACACAACACACTAGATTTTTAGATCCTCTAACTTGTCATTTTCTGGAAATGCTGAAGTACAACTATGGAGAATAGGACTGACACACTTAAAATTGTGTGGCATGAATGGGGAGGAGTTGGGAACTAGCAGTATGACCACGTGTGCAAGAAGGTCCGGAAGTTGGCACCGTGGTCAGATTATGGTGTTGACTACTGCCATTATATCACTAGTCGATCAAGGTTCCATATGCTCTTGGAACAGTTGCCCCTTCTTGCAAAGTAATGGTTCCCATTGCACATGGCAACTTGAACTTCCTTGAATTATTTCGTTTGGGAAGGTACTTGATTTGCTTTGACGTTTTGGTAGGGAGGTATCTCTTGGTTCCTTGTGTTGACTCCAGTGTAAATGACATGATTTGTTTATGCTAGTTTGGTGCAATCAAGATTGAATTTTGCTTTTTTATGTGCTTTTCCAACATTTGGTGTGTCCAACAAAGGTGGAAAATAATGGCGCAAGAATTCTGCATTGAAGACTTGATGGAAACCACTATAGGAAGGTAGATTTAGTTCAAATGCATTTTCTCCAACCTTCTTAGGAATGGTACCAAAGTGGATGGACTTTACAATAGGTCCTTTTAGTCTTTCTTTATGCAAATGAGGCCATTCTCGATAACCAACTTGATCAGTGTGTGGCACTCTTTGCCAATCATACTGTTGTTTGTACTTTGCATTAGCCTTCTCCAAAATGGGTTGCACTTGTTGCTGAATGTGTTCAATGAATTTGACAGCTTTGTCAACTTCTTTTTAAGTTGAAGGAGTTGTTGTGGACGGTGGCATAGGACAAGCGACATTAGTTGGTGTTGATGGTGGAAAACTCAAGCAAATCTGAAAATGGTTGACCATTTATTCATCAATTTGAGAAAGGAACGCAGTAGACTTGTTCAGCTTTGTATCCATCATAAATCACGGTGCTTTCCAAAAATTGCTCAAGAATATGTTGGCTCTATTAGAGATTATATTGGAAGGTAATTGGAAGTGAATCCTTATATTTTGGAAATGTAGTTGCTTTGTTTCTAGAGTGGAAATTGGTTTCTTACAAGGCATGACAGTTTCCATCATAGAAAAGGTATCCACTGCATAAACACAATCATTACCATGCTTGGTAATAAGAAAGCCTAAAAGGAAATTTATTGAATCTGAATCCCAAAGTCTATAGCGCAAGTGATAAATGATATGATGTATTTTGCAACTTCCACCTTGAGATGTGGCCAAAAGAACAACTTTATCAAGATGGCGAATGCCTTTTTAACAATGAAGTGTCCTTGCAACGTTAAATGAGCCTCACATATTAGGTTAAGATTATCCTTGTGCGGTATACACATCCTAAATGGTACAACAACCCATCTTGCAAGTAGTAATCTCAATTTGACTTGTCACTATGCAATGCTTGATAGATATTTGTGAGGTTTGCATCAGATGTGTAAAATTCTGGCCATGCATTAGTCTCATGTCACCTTGCTTCAAACATAGAGAAGAATGCTTCAACCGGAGGTCTATTCAAAACAATCAGCCTCTGGATTGGCAGTTCCCTTGTTATCCCTGATCTATAAGTGGAATTGTTAAAGGTATGAAGCCCATTTTTGATGCCACTCTTGTTGCAACTTGTTCTCTATTTCAGGGATTGCAACAATTTGTTATTAGTGTGAATAATGGTCGACTTTTTCAATATGTAGTTTTTCCATTGCTTGCTTGTGTATACAATGACAAAACTATTGGTCATGTGGGGTATTAGTATATTGTTGTGGTAAATGTTTTACTATGGAAAGCAATTGGGAGGGAATATTGAGTGAGAATTGTGTCAAGTGCATATTCAAATGGCTGTTTAAGATCAAGTACCGTGAGCATTGGCATGTAACTGAGTATGCATTTTGAGTCTTTGAATACTTTTTGTTGTGCAACTGAGCGCGTGAAGGTCGTTTTGGCACAATGCTTGGAAACTTGATTCAATGGCCAAGCGACATGTGAGAAACCAAGTACAAACATTCTATAGATTTTTTTCTAATCCCAAGAAACTTCAAAGCTTTGGTCGAATCTTGGCCAAATTTACTTGGAACTCCATGCATGTCGACAATATATCCAAAATGTTGAATCTCTTGCATGACAAAATAACATTCTCCATTTTGAATTACAACTTATGTTGTTGTAAAGTGTAATGCACTTGTTCAATATGGAGCAAATGCTCCTCCCTTATTTTGTTGAAATTTCAAATGTCACCGAAGTAGTCAAGAAAAATGAAGTTATGAATGGCTATACAAAATCATTCATCATTCGAATTGTAAAGTGTCAATCACTTTTTGAATATGGCATAGATGTTTCTCCCATTGTTGGTTGAAAATCAAGATGTCATCTATGTAGGACAAGAACAAAATAGGTTGTGAATAGCTATAGGATATCATTCATCATCTGCATGAATGTAGTGGGTCTATTAGTTAAGCTGAAGGACATAACCAACCACTTGAACAATTCTTACTTGGATGTTAAGGATGTCTTCTTGATGTCTGAGGGTTTAACAAAAAAATTGTTGTACCCTAATGAGATCAATCTTTTTAAAGAACTTGGGGCTTGGAAGCTTGTCCAATTGGTCCTTTGTTTTGGGAAAAGGTGGTGTTCTTCATGATGATCTTGTTGACAACTTTCTAATCGATGCACAACCTCTGTGCCATCCTTCTTAGGTGCGAGCATGATGGGCTGCCACAAGGTGAAGAGTTGGGTCAGATGCATATTTCAAAAATTTGTACTTGGCAATTGCTCATCAACCCACAATTTTGACTTTGAATGGTGAGTTTTTTTGGCAATTACTCAACAAATTTATCGCCACTTAAAAAAACATATAAATTCATAAAATAAACTTAAATAACATGTAAAACATTGTTAAATGACATGAGAAATGAATGTTTAGAATGCCATAAATATATTTTCTATTATTTTTTGACCAAAAAAGGGTACAAACTATAAGTAAACGTTACAAACTACAATTACGAAGTTACAAACTACAATGCTTATAGAGTCATAAGAAATATCAAATACACATTACATTTCATGTCTAGCGCCTAAAACAACTTTGTTGCGGTTGCCTTGTGGGAGTGAAAGGTAAAAATTCTCCCTCTACAATGCCCACATCATCATCAACAAAGATATCATTTGTATCCTCACCAACCCCTCTTGGTGCCTCTGGTGCCTTGCATGCTATTGCTTCTTCTGCCGCCATTTCCAAATCTGTGATCTCTTTCGCGGTAAATGTGGGCGCTGCATCATCAACAATCCAGTTGGCATATGGATTGATCTCATTCAAGTCAATTGCATCATAATTATGTGGCCCCTCCACTTGTCTCATTCGAAGAGGAAGATTGTATTGCATAAAGACAAGGTCATTGAAGCATTGTGTTGTCAACTTGTTGCGCTTCTTTGTGTGAACAACTTCAAACATGATCCAATTGCGTTTACACCTAGAAGAGCTAAACCACTGATGCAAAATGTGGATGGCTAGCTTTTGAAGATTTGGTGTTTTCGCACCATAATCTTCCCACCACACATCTTCAAATCAGAGATTTATAAGTCAATTAGGCTTGGAAAAGTGAAGGAAGTCTATTACTAGTATCTATAGACTATGAGTAACAAGACTAGAAAGTAAAAACAAATAACTAAATTTGTTTTTACTTGGCTAAGAGGTGTTTTTTTAATGCATAGAGCCAATGAAAAGAGTCTCCCCATTGTTTTCATGTCATTTTCAGTTCCTTAATAATTACATCTGTGGTCTCATTATCAGGGATCATCCTCTCTCTATGCATGTAATGAGGCCATCCATAACTTTCTCATATGCCTTAAATGAATTGGAATTGAAAAACTTAGGATTCAAGCAATAAGCCGCTACATGAATATGCCAGTGGAGTGTCTTGTTCCATCTCCGATCAATTATGTGCCAAATGGGTTCATATTTTTTTTTATTTTGCCCATAATATTTAGCTATGGTCTCCTTGGCCATGTCCATGGCCTCATACAAATAACCCATTGGGTTTATCTCCCCATCCACCATATGTAGAACTCGAATCATAGGCTTTGACACCTAAAAACAAATAGTACACATTTAAAATCAAAAGTACGAATTTTATTTATAACAAATAAATGATAAATAAAAAATCATTAAGGTTACCTTAATGAATCCTCCATGCGCTTTGCAAACACATCAAAAAAAAATGGACTTCACGACCCTTTCCCCGTTAGTCTTCCTAGCATAGGAATACTCCAACCACATCTGCTTAAGGGATGTTAGTGAGGCCAAAATGTATGTAAAGCTGTATAATGTCCATAGATTTAAAACCCTTTGTATTTGTCAATAATTATCACTCATTGGATTAAAAACTTGTCTTAAACCCCTAGTTGCACAGTGCCCTATATTGTGCCCTAGCTGATTAAAAATGCATAGAGAAAACACAAGGAAAATGGTAAAATTGTCGTTTTTTTACAACTCAGGCTTTTATTCCTCATTGGGAAAGTCATGGTGATAAAGTCGTGATTTTTGCCGAGTAATCACTGTAATTACTATGAAAATTGCAGATTTATTGCCGTAAATTTTCTCACGGTTTCTCAGAAGATATATCGCTACAGGGTTTTGATTGTGATTTCTTGTGATTTATTGACATCTTATAGTGAGTTTTTAATCTATGGTCAGATGTGTCCTTTATCCACCTGTAATTACTCTGCGAAAATTGCTGTTTTATTGCAGCAAATTGTCTTGCAATTTATTTGAAGATATATATAGTTGTAGGGTCTGATTGCAATTTATCGGTGATTTATGACAAGTTTTTAATCTATATGGTCAAATGTGTCTTTTATCCACAAGTTTTTGATTTCTTAATTTTCAAGGAATGGTTCACTGTATGGAGAGACATTTGGGAGAGAGTCTTGGAAACAAATCAATAATATGCGTTATTGGGCAATGCTTTGGCACTCCAGTGGGAGACCGAAATACATCCTTGTACTCTTCCAATACTTCGTTCAATTGATGTATTTTTTCCTTGTGGTGTGACATCAGATTGAACTACAAGGATGTTCTTCGGGTGTCACTATCATGAGCACAAGTTTCTTACTAGAATTAACTAACTTCTTACATTGCTTGGTGTTGATGAGCAAAAGTTTAGGGACTACTTCCAATTTTTGGTATCAATCTTCACTAACATCTATGGCAATACGCATGTGATTTGATTCATAGATTGAATGTTAATGAAAAATATATGGTTGGCCAAGCAAAACATCACATTCCTCTAATGGCACTACATCACAAAATATTGTATTTTGAAAAGGCTTAATTTTGTACGCTAGGTGACATTGATAAGTGATGTGCTTTTCATAACCTGACTTGAACCATCCAATGGTGTATGGTTGTGGGTGAGGCGTGAGTGGAAAATTTAATCTTTGAATTGCTTTAGGTGTAATCATTATGTTTTGCTCTTTTGACTACCATTGTCAACTATTAAGTGTATAGGTTTTTGAGTGACCAAAATTTGAGAATGGAATAGTCATTTTGATTTATTTGGATCTATTGGCAAAAATTTGTGTCCCCTGTGGTTTGCTTGGTTTTATGACGCACTCAACGACAACGACACAAATTTGACAACGAATGGATAAATCATTGTTGGGATGGTGATTTTCCTTTTTGTTTGAGAAGAGCAACTCCCTCGTAGGATTATGGGTTTTTTTTTTTTTTTTTTTTTTTTTTTTTTTTTTGTACTTTTAATCAGAAAGCAATGGAAAGTAAAAATGGGAGAACAATGGAGGTGGAGTTGAGAAACCCACAATAGAATGAATGTAGAGAACCATCGGAATAAAATGGAATTAAATCAAATGCTGAAAATTCTTCCTCTCACACAAAAACGTAAGTAGGAGCAGTAAATGTAATAAGAACAAAAGGTTTCTTAGGAAGCACCAAGTCTCCTCAAAACACGGATTTGGTACACTTGGTACAAAGCCCATACATAGGGTTTTCAACACAGTGTGGAAACACCATGAGTTGCACACAGCCAAGAAAAGTGCAAAATTTTAATGATTTACTTATCTATGAATGGAAATAGTAAAGACTGATCTCCCTTGCTTGCTTGCATGCCATTGCCCAAATTTGGAAAAGTACATAGCCCACACACAAAGTTGCAACCAACTCTTTTCCAAGAGTTTGAAAGAAGAAACCCCCTTAAAAATGATCCAAATTTTCTCTTGTACAATCTATCCACCTACATAGGAAGTTGAGAAGCCATCGATTGGACTAACTCAACCTAGAATTTTATTATTTGGGCATTTTACAATATTAAAGGTACTTTTGATTATGCATTTATAATACAATATTAATTTAAAATAAAATTAATTTACTCAATGACTCCAAATGCATATCTCTTCTTGGCACTCTTTTTTACGTTCATTTAAGACCTAAAATAAATTAATTATTTCTAAAATAATTATTAATTTAGATAAGTCATTTAATTTGTATCTTGGGCCCATAAATGTCATAGTCACAATTTATTCCGTGCAAATCTCCTTGTAGCATTGCCTTGCCCATTGGGTTATGGAGTCAGGTGGAGCATCACATAAATTAGAAAGAGAAAAATCAATGAAAAATAACTCGTGTAGTGAAATGGAGATAGCAAAATTCCTCTACAACAGGTTCCAAATTGAACAGTGAGGCAATTTCTCTACCATGGCACTAGGTTCAATGTCCACGATTTGTTTAACCTTATCTTGACCTTATACTTGGACAGTTTCTGTAGAAGTCAGGATATTGCATATCTGCTGTCACTTGTTATTATCATCAAAAGTAATTTTGTGAGATTATAGATTGAAATATTGTGTTTCTTCTGTTTCCTCTTAGTTTTTTGTTGTAAGACTTTGGTACAAGTGTTTTGATTTAATTTCTGGATGAAAGAAATAATTATTTATAATTGCTTGATTTTTTTTTTACTGTTGATTGCATATTGAGACCTTGAATGTCCGTGTCTGATACAGATTGACTCGTTACAAGAACTTCAAGGAGGGTCTCAAAAGAATTTTAGTGGCAACAGATCTAGTTGGCCGAGGAATAGACATTGAACGTGTAAATATTGTAATTAACTATGACATGCCGGATTCTGCAGACACTTACTTGCACAGGGTGGGTATGGTTTGTCTTGATGATTGCTAATGATACATAAAGTACATTAAATTAAAGAAAAATTCCTTGCTGTGCAGGTGGGGAGGGCAGGCAGGTTTGGTACTAAGGGTCTTGCAATTACATTTGTTGCTTCAGCAGGTGACTCGGATGTGCTTAATCAGGTATTGTGTTGTCAATGGAATCAGAATGATTGGTGTATTGTGTTCCTATGTTGAGATTATAATTACTTTCCATTTTTTCTGCAGCTGAAACTTGTGTTGTATCTTGTTTTAGGTTCAGGAGCGGTTTGAAGTTGATATAAAGGAGCTCCCTGAACAAATTGATACTTCAACATATAGTAAGTTCATTTAATGACCATAACATTTATTCATTGCTGCTTTTGGGATGAAATTATACCGTAGACGATGTTCTTACTGTCTATAAATGTTAGTATCATCTGGGGGGATTGTATAGTTGTCCCCGACAATGCCCATAACAGGGGAGTGTTTCATGAGCTATGCCCTGCTGAGCTGGGTGCGCATTGAATTGTTCGACCCAGAGTTTTCGGGTCAAGGGGAGGCACGTATGTCCCATGCACATCACAGAGATGCTTGGACATCTTTCATTGGGGTTATGCTTTGATCCTTGTGAGTGATAATGATGATGATGAGGATGATAATAACAATAACAATAATAATAATAATGATAATAATTACTAGGCATTC
Source organism: Torreya grandis (assembly GCA_037957365.1). NCBI lineage: Eukaryota > Viridiplantae > Streptophyta > Pinopsida > Cupressales > Taxaceae > Torreya > Torreya grandis. The sequence goes on from JARHVA010000085.1 coordinate 1,269,872, forward strand.
CCAGGACAACTCCAGGAGGGTTTAATTACCTCTTGAGTGCTCCCCATAAAAAAAAATACATCCTTCACTCCCAACATACACAAAGTGATGTTCAAATGGCATCATGTATAGACTTTGGTTAGGGACAACATACACTTCTACATAGCTGTTTTTGGCCAAAATGTCCTGCAAATGCCATGTTAGGCAAATATGTTCTCCCTTTGATGTGTGTTTGAGAATCTAATATAATGCAGTTATGTGCAAAAGAAGATAGATAAGCCTGTGCGTTGCCACTTGAGCTGACTTTTTTTTTCCATGAACTCACTTTGTGACAGCTATGTGGTTGAAATTCATGGAAGGAATGCACTAGATATTAATGGGCGTGTCCTGGACACAAACGTCTGTCCAACTCTAAACTGTGTGGAACTGCTTGGTCGGTAACAGTGGGAGCGCCTGATGCTTATAAAATTTGAAAACGAAGTACCAACCACATGCAGTGAACTATCTGTTAAAATTGTTGATGTATGCTATATTACTTTTTTAGAAAGCTTAAGATTATGAGTGCTTGCAGAGTCATTACAATTTGCTTTATGTTTTACAAAACTTATAGATAATGTTTTGCAAGAGGGGCTTCTCTTCAGGTTTTACCTATTGCATTGCACATGCTGAAGTGCTGCTGAAATTTATGCCACAATAATTTGCAAACAAATGGCTTAGTTATCAAACCAACGTAAAGACTTATTTCATGTCATTATCAGCCTTATAAATTCCCTGCATACACAGAAAATATTACTGAAAATAAAAACCAGGAAGAAGCAAAAGTTACCACCGAAAGAAAAATGATAGAAATCACCTTGAACCTTTTCGCATGACTCACATAGATTAGCATTTTAGAAGAGATAAACCTATGCAGTGATTATTCGCCAAAGCACAAGAAAACTTTATCTAACAGCAAAATAGGTGCACAAACAATCACACAAAAATACTCTGGAATAAGCTATCATCTTGGAAAGAAAAGTGGGTTAACCCTTGCTGGGACAGCCCAAGTAATCAGATCTTTTGTCCAAGCTATGCTGGCATATATGATGTACCTTTACAAAATACTTGCTTCGGTAGCAAAAAACGTCTTTGCAATTGAGAGGCACTTTCTCTGGGGTGGAATGGAAAGGAAAAATAAAATAAGCCTAACAACATGGAAAATGATGTCTTCCAAAGAATATGGGAGGATTATGGGTTCAAGCTATGCGAAGACACTAGGAGCCAGGCACTAGGAACTAGGCTATTATGGCAAATATATGCAGAAAGTGGAGCAAAATTCTGCAAAGTAAATATCTTGATGCCTAGGGTGGCCTATGGCTCTTAGCACCAGTTTCCCTTCCTAGGGGATTGACTATAAATTTATTTAAAAATAATACTAGTCTTGTTATGCCAAAACTATGATGATCAGTCATGGATGGCAGCAAAGTAAATTTCTTGGAAGATTCATCGCTCCAAAGCATCCCCCTCTGTCAGAATGAAACTTTGAAGGATTTGGAAGCCATTTCACTATAGGGTCCTATGGTAGGTTAAAATTATATTTCTGAGAATAAAGGATTTAGACATTGGAAAGTATTGAAATGGCCTGGGGAAAAATGCGCTAAGGAAGCGAAAAATTAAGACATTCACTTGCTTGTCAGTTTTCACCCACTGTCTACGAAAGAAGGAAAAGATAAATTAATATGGGAGGGGTGGCCTCCAGAAATTTTATTGGACTCACAGAGAGCTGAGGAATTTCCTAGAAAAGGCGTGGCAGCATGAAGGGCTTCCAAAAGCAAAAATGCTTCTATGTTTGACTATGCAAGGAAGGGCAGTCACCCTTGACAGATTAATGAGAAGAGAATTCCATGGGCCATCTATTTGCATGCTATGTGGAGAAATTATGGAATGCAATAACCATATCTTTCTCCACTGTACCTTTGCCCATAAAGTTTTGGGAGCATTTTTATAAAAATGGTGACTGAACTGGGTCTTTCCGTGCTTTACAAGACATCTAGTAAGTCAATGGTCCTGCCAAATTCAAATTTCTTCCCCTCCGCTGTCCCCCTCCCAGTCTGTTTAAAATTTCCCTAGAAGTAAGCTCTGCAAGCATGAGGGAGAATTGAAGGCGTTCTAACCGAATGCTCAAAAGCCTGGATGAAAATGAAGAAGAAATTATGAAAAGGAGAACAGTTGGAGCAGCGAGTGATAACAAAAGGGAACTGAACTTGAGCAGTAAAAATAAAAAATTGAGAGCCTATGTCAAATGGTCAACTCCACATCTAGGGTTTGTCAAATTGAATTTTGATGGGGCAACAAAAGGGAATCAGGACCAGTTGGAGGCAAATGTGTAATCCAAAAAGAGGATGGACTAATAGAATTGATGTGCAATAGACTTTGGAAACGACATAATAATCAGGCTGAAGCAATGGCCATGATGAAAGAAATCCAGATTGCAATGATCAAGGGATGGAGGAAGTTAGTAAAGGTGACTCATAAATCTTGATCAACCCTATCGAAAGGGAAGGTGGCTTCTTGGAGAGTGAAGGATATTGTTGAGGAAGCAAAGTGGGTTGCAAGTATGTTGAATACCATAATCTTTTTCCACATCAAGCGTGAAGGAAATAGTGTGGCAAATAAATTTTGCCAACATATGGGTGAATTTGATGAGTCTTAAAGGTGCTCTAGATTAATTTTTGGGTGACGAACTTTGCGGATGCTCTACTATGGTTGCTGGCAGAGGATACATTACTGCCCTAGCACCATGCTGACCTTAGAAAATTGTAAATACCCAATCTCAAATAGAGATGAGAATTAGAGACACAAAGAGTGGAGTTGATGATAATTAATGGTTGAAAAATACTCACTAGGATGCCTCATTCTATGCTTTATCCGATGGCTTAAATAACCGTAACTGTTGAGTACTCGTCGAGGAGGAATATTTTTTAAACCTGAGATTAATTGACAAGGGTGGTTGACTAATTGAGAATAACTGACAAATAAAAAAATGCTTAAATTTATTAAAAAAACATAAATTTTATAGAAATTACAGCTGCAAAATGTATCAAATGAGTATGTAAAACGTTGGGAAAGTGTTTTCTATTAGACTTGAATACAAATAAAGTACAAAATCATGCGAATACAATTGTGACCTTTGCAAGTTGTCAACAACAAATTGATATAGTGATGCTTCTACAAAAATCTAAAAGTACAAATTACAAGAATCTATATTTTTCTCTTCCTTGTTCTCTGGGAAACTAAGGGAGATCGAGAAATTAAAAAAACAAAACAAATGTACTAGTTGGAAATGTGTTTGCTGAATTTTTCCCCTTCCAATTTGCTGTGAATGCTCCAAATGTTGTGAATCCAATGAGGGGGAGTGTTTGAATTTATAAGACAAAAAAACACGTTTTTCCAACGTATTTGCAACGTTTGGAGGCCCTGGACATGCCTAGGTGCATACAGGATGCGGGCTTGGCTCCTGGCGAGAACTGACACGGTACTTGTCGGGAGCCCAAAAACACATAATCAGCGAGTTTGAGTGGCGATTACAGGGTTTGCCAAAATTTTCATGATTAACCGAGCGACTGTCGATTAATTGGCGAGTATGTAATCCATGCTTTATCCTACTCACTTCTATCGTGCCTTTTCATGAGATTATACCGTGTCTAAATAATTTGGCAATGTGGTGAATAAAATTGTGTCATTAGCATGCTTAAGGCTATTTACTCCCCACAAACCATCATAATGATTGGCATATGTGGCAGGTTGATGTCAGTAATTCAGACTCTTCCCAATCAATGTTCTACCTTGCACGTCGTTCTCTATTTTTTTTGCAGTTCTCATTGCAAGGCAAAGGTAGCTTGTGTTTGGCTTGTTTGGGAGGTGGGTGTGAGTAATTGGGATTCTTTTCTCGACCTGTCTTTTACCTTGCATGCCATTCTCTGTTTTGTTGTGGCTCTCATTGCAAGGCAAATGTGGTAGGCAGTGCTTTGTATTTGGGTATGCTCAACCCACTTCAATGGATATGAAGCAAAGATGAAAGAATTCGATGGCACAATAGTTTCAGAATATAATTGCTTCTGCATTCTCACATCAGAAAATTTAAAGAAAAATCCGAATATGTTTGAATTTTTAGTGCACCCATTGATGTGGAAGGGTTGAGTGTCAAATGAACAAATGTGAACCAACTTCTGATCATATTGCACAATAGAAGGTAACACAACACATTCATGGAAAAACATGACATTCTTCATTAATCTCATAAAATGCATTACATCACTCTTACAACTTAGATATTACAATCTTGGCATCCATGGGCCTTTTTTCTCAAAGCACACTCTACTGTCAAACACAATAACTCTTTATGTTGCAACACTAACTTTCACTATCTTGATTGATGCATAAGCATTCAAGGTGAATGAGCAATCTTGCATCACCTAAAAAATAATGCTTTCAAAATTTCGTTTCATTTTCTCTTGTTGGCATTTCCTCAAACACTTGGCATACGCAAAGTGTTGGTTTGGAGTCCTTGGGCCACCTCATTGAAAACAAACTATATGGATTTTGTGGGTTTTATATAGAGATGGTGTGGCAACACTTGGAACAAGACAAAGTAGATTGGGAGATTTAAACACTAGCAAATCTTTCAAAAATGACCCAAAAGGAAGCCAAAAAATGTTTTTCATGATTGTTGTTTGTATTCCATGATCAAAGGATTCTAATGGGCGCCTAAGGTCGTTGGAAAAACACACCAAAGGAGAATTTTGGGACTACAAGAAGAAATAGAAAGAGTTGGAAACAAGGGGAAAAGGGTGTTTTTGCAAGTCTGTACGTTGGAACATTTGGGGTGTCCATTTCAGAGTCTAACCCATATTTGAGATGGCTTTTCCACGTAAATGTGAACAACATCCAGGGATCATTCCTCTTCTATAGTGAGAATTTGAGTTGTCAATGTATGTAATACTTGAAAGCATCTTGGGACTGTTATAGCTCAAGAAAAGTGTTGCTGAGCATGTAGTAGGTCATTTTGGAGTGTTTATGGCTTGAAACTCGTGTAATGAGAAAACTAAATTCATCTCATGATTTGTTGTGGTGCTTTGTGTGTATGTGTGCATGCCTTGGGAAGGCCTAAAAATTGTATTTTGGCCAAAATTGCTCTCAAAGTTGTGTAAGGTTCATTTGAGGTTGGGAAAGTGTTAGTATATGTTGAGAGATTCGTTTTGAGTACTCATACACCTCATCTCCTCGATTCAATAGATTTTGAGTTGATTGGATAGCATGAATTGGGTGAGAAAACAATGGAGAACTTGTGTTTGCGTTGCTAGGACTCAATTGCCAATCATTTACTCCCCTGACCTAGATTGCATCAATTGATATCAGAGAAAGGTTTTGCTTTGTTGGATTGGGTATGTGAGGCTCTTGTTTGAGTCTACTGTAGGTCATAAAAGAGAACCCTATTTGAGTCTATTGTAGGTTGAGAAAGAGAAGCTTGTTTGTGGAGAAGATGAAAGTAATCGAAGCAAGATTGGATGCAATGGAGACAACACAAAGAAGAGGAACTCAAGTTGAAGATGTGAGTGACGATGAAGAAATAGAAGCTCAAGAGATTGAAGTAGAAGAGATGGCAGATGAAAGTGAGAACAAATTTCTCAAAGCCATTGCTAAGTTTGACAATAAGCCAAAGTTGGACACCTAGCTATTATGGGAGTTTGTGTCCTAAAGATCTAATTGATTGAATTGTGGAGATGGAGGAGTTCTTCGACGACGACGAGACGGAAGACCCCAAGAGAGTGAAGTTTGCTTTCACAAAGTTGAAGGGACTTGCATTCTTAGGGTTAGATCATGTGCAATTGGAAAGGAAGAGAAGAGGCAAAAACAAAATCAAGACTCGGGGAAGAATGGCTTCAAAGTTGAAAGTTAAGTTCTTACCTTATATGATTATATTTTAAGTTTGTTCAAGAAATTGCAAAATAAAGCAAAGGGATGAGTGTGGAAGTAAATATTAAGGAGTTCTACAAGCATACAATCCGAGCAGGTCATGTTGAAGATGATCAAGAGAAAATAACAAGGCACGTGAATGGTTTTGAGGTTGAAAATACAAGATTTGTTTGGAATGTTTAAGTTGCAGTTTGTAGAGGAAGCCTATCAATGTGCATTGAAGGCAAAAGAGAGGTTGTCGAGAAGGCAACTAAAAACAACAAACTTTGATAGTAGTTTTATAGAGGATAAAGACATGCAATGAGAGGACAACTCTTATCTATATGTAGAAATTGAAGAGGATTATGAGGAGTTTGATACCTCATGGGAAAGTCAATGTGTTGAAGCTCAAAAGGATATGTGGACATTTCTTGGATATTGGTATGAATGTGGAGTGTATGGACTTAAGGCATTTGAGTGTCCTCAAAGAAGTGCTAAAACAAGTTATGTCGGTAGAAGCCAAGGGACAACAGGTCTGTCACATTACCAATTAGCAATGAATGAGTGGGGAGAGGATGAGCAAAAGACTATAGATGATCATTTTGATGCCCACAAGTATGTATGTGAAGTTCTTTTACAAGCAAGCCGGGAAGAAAGAAGTGAAGTATGAGTTGTATGCTTATTTAGATATGATATTAGAGAAGAGATGAATTGAGCTTAGATGGATATGATTGGTTCAAAACCAATGAAGGCTTGAACAATAGGTGTTAAAGACATCTGGTGGTGGTGGATAGGTAATGGTGGGTCTAGTCCCCCAAGAGAAGAAAGAGTGAATAGAGGTAAACATAAGAGGACGAATTTGAAGCTAGCAAGATTCTGGAAGTGGAGGAGAAAATGTGACAGTCAACTGAGATGTCTGGTGTAGTGGAATGGGATGCCATGGTCATCAATCACAGTGGTCAAAAGAGTGGTTTGTCTATTTAATCCATCCATGTGAGCAAGAGCTTATATTTCAATTACCTTGGGTGTTTGATGCAGAAGCGTCTGCGGAGAAAATACAATCTTGTATCACCAAAAAATGGTACTTTTAAAATTTGACTTATATTTCTCTTTGTTGGCATTTTGTCAAACAGTTGGGAGTCCTCAGGCCACCTTAGCCAAAACAAACTATATGCATTTTGTATGGAGATGGTGTGGCAATATTCGTTTGGAACAAGATAGAGTAGGTTGGGAATTTTATACACAAGCAAATCTTTCAAAAAATGGCCCAAAAAGAAGCCACAAAACTCTTCTAATGATTGCTGTTTGTATTCCATGATTATATGAGTCGAATGGGTGCCCAAGGATGTTGGAAAAATGCAGCAATGGAGAATTTTGGGACAGCAACAAGAAGAATTAGAAAAAGAGTTAGAAACAAGGGGAAAGGGGTGTTTTTAGGAATGTGTAAGCTGGAACATTTGGGGCAGCCATTTCAGAATCTAATCTCATATGTGAGATGGGTTTTCCACGTAGATGGCTAAGGGTAAAACGTTCTGGGATCATCCCTGTTCTATAGTAAGAATTTGAGCTGTCAACATCTATGTAATGTTTGTTAAAATACTTGAAAGCATCTTGGGACTGTTATAGCTCAAGAAAAGTGTTGCTGAACATGTAGTAGGTCATTTTGGAGTGTTAATGCCTAGAACTTGTGTAATAAGAAAACTCAACTCATTTAATGAATTTTTGTGGTGCTTTGTGTATATGTGTGCATGCCTCGGGAAGCCTAAAATTTGTATTTCGGCCAAAACTGCAGTCCAAGTTCTGTCTAATGTTCATTTGTGGTTGGGAATGTGTTAGTATAGGCCGAGAGATTCATTTTGAGTACTCATACCCTCCATCTCCTCTCTTATTCTTTCCATTAAATGACAGAAGCTTCAGTTGTCAAGCAAATGGGCACCAACATGGGTTGTATATCATGAATTGGGTGAGAAAACAATGGAGAACTTGTGTTTGGGCTGCTAATGGTTGGATTACATGAAGAACTTGTGTTTGGGCTGCTAGGACACTGTTGCCATTTTTTTGGCCCACTGCCCTAGATTGCATTATTGACTTATGGGGCTGCTAATGGTTGGATTACATGAAGAACTTGTGTTTGGGCTGCAGGACACTGTTGCCATTTTTTTGGCCCACTGACCTATATTGCATTATTGACTTACGGACTATCTGGGAATTCTCTTGCAAAAGCTGAACTCATTCACTTCCTTGCAAGCTCAAACCAAGTCTATTTTACCCTCTATCCAAACCAAATCCAAAATGCCTCCTTTTACTAATTTGACGATATATTTATCTTCTTGGTTCTTGTCCATTACAAGAGGAAGGGATAAATGGTGGAGAAGATGAAATGAATCACCTTCTAACTGTTACAAGATCTTGGACGTTGAGATGAAACGTCGCAAAATAACAACCGCATAGAGATAAAGTGAGACACGTCCAATCTGGCATGTTGACATGTGTCTGAGCAGACTTGGGCTTTGCAAAAACTCGGCAAGCTGATTTTTGCTAAGGATTCGGCAACAAAACTTGGTCAAAACTCGGCAAGACTCTGCAAATTTAAAAAAATCATTAAAAATAGCTAATTTTAGAGGGAAAAACTACTAAATGCATTCCATATCAAATTACTTAAGATACACTGGAAACTAATCAATTACATCTAGCATACACGTGTATACACGGAAGTAAGTAAATAATATGATATTGAATATTTGAAGTTCACACACAATGGTAGATGGCATTAGATTCGTGCCATTTGAAATAGACATGGCAAAATCAACTTTCATTTATTGACATAAAAATTGTATGAAAAGTGCCATTGTTATGTGCAAGACCCGATAAAGGGAAAGAGCAGGGCAAGTTACAATCTGCAACTGTTTGAAAGAAGAAACAAAACTTTATCCTTGCATTCTTCTTGTGCATCAAATCAAGAAAAGTTTGGAAAATAATACAATCGTTCAGTTAAAACTAGTAAGGGCGTGGTTGCATTTTGTTACTGGTAAATGTATAACGTGCAGCACAGCAGAGATCTCAAGTGATGTGGCTTGCTTTGGATTGATGTGCACGGTAACGAATCCGTTGATTTATTATCAACAAGTTATATCAGAAGCAATCGGAAAACAGGTCTGGACCATGTAAAATGATGTAATATGATGTAACTTGCTTTGGATAGATGTGAACGGTAACCAATCACTTGATTTACCATTAACAAATTATATCAGAAGCAATCAGAAAACAGATCTCAACCATGTAAGATAATACAAAGATTGCATTAAAGGCAAATAAGGGCTTGTTCTCAAGAAGCGAACAATACTTTGTGACATGGTAATTGTTCCAAAAGGTTTTGCACAATGAAGATTGTATGGTCCAAGCATCAACATGTGACATGTAGTATACCTCTGCAGCTGGAAATGAACTTGCCAGAGTGTCCCTTCTGACAGGCCAATGGGTGAATAAAACTTGGCATGATTAGATTTGACATGTGTCAATTCTATCATGCTTAGGCATTCCAAAAAGGACTCCTTGTTGCAATACCATTAAATGGATCATTTTGTCAGTTGTCTAATGTTTTATAAGATGGACCATTATCTGCTCCTTGCATATAATTGTTGATATACCATAAAGTTATCCACTTGGTTTTGCTGGAGCGATATCTTGAAATAGTCTTTGTTTTCATCTGCAGCAACATACAATTTTCCTGCATGGGAATGCTGCAGCGATACCTGGAAAGGGTCTTCTTTGGCAACTTTAATACCACTTCTAACATCTTCCAGAAGATGTCACCTAGGCGATACCTAAGACAATGTATTTGACTCCTCCATTGGATTCCACTTGTGTGGATTCGCAACACGAGGAATGACTTTGCTTCTGTGTGCAGTTACGCGTAACTCTTTATAAAGTTCAGTCATCCTCCTGCCATGCCCCAGCTAGATGTGCTGCTGAGTGAGCTCAGCTGAGAAGGGTTGCTTGTCCTTCTCTCTTTCGAAGTGTCAAACTGAAAGAATTGAGAGAAGTTGGCCGGCCCTTCTACTCTTGTGTCAGATGAAGGTGTGCGGGAGAAGGGTTGTATGTCCCTTCTGCTTCTCATGTGTCAGATGGAGGTCAATGGGAGATGGGGCAGCCATCCATACTGTTCTCACGTACAAGTTAAGGTAAGGTGAGGGGAAGAGAACATCTAGCATTTTTGCTTCCCTTGTGCTAGAGGGAAGCTGAGTGGGAGAAGGTTCTGCTGGCCCTTCTCCTCCCATTTGCAAGTTGAAGGTTTAGAGGGAGAATGGTTCGCTGCCTTTACATCTCCATTAGGAGGTTTTGTTGCTCTTTCTTCCCAGTGCTTGAACTGATGATGAGTGGGAGAAGGGTCACCTATCCCTCTTTTCCACATACAAACTTGAATGTATGTGGGAGAAGTGTTCTTCATCCCTCTGGAAACAGTCTTTAACATGCAGGATGAAATTATCTGCTAGGGATGCTCCTGTATCACAAGATTTAAAGGTAGCCCGTTATGCATCCAAGAGCAGTACGTATTGCTTGGAGTTAAAATGGCATTTGGGTATATGCCATAGTTAACCAAGACTTTGAGACGGGCGGATAGGGTTTCTGGGACAGCAAAACAATTCCAAAATTTTGGGGACGGCGGGGGGATGGCTAACTAAAATAATATATAAATATTTAAAATTTTAAATATACAAATAAACTTTAAAACATAAAGTAGAACTACATACATCATGATCATACATTATAGTTCTAAAGTTTTTGATTAATACATCAACTATTCAACACGCTGCCCAAGGGCCAAAACAAAATGAAAAAACATAGTCCATGAACATCCAAGTAAATATGCAACTCAAAAATCAGAATAATCATCTAAAACAACATTCATAAAGTGCTCCTCGCTAGAACTACAGTCCTCATCCTCATCCTCATCCTCAAAGTGGATCAATCCTTGTTGGGCATTATGCTCCTCTTCAACCCGGCTCGGTTCCTCAAAGTCTAGATCCCATTGTAATGTTGGGGTGTAAATGTATTGAAGAGTCTTGCAATCCATCAAACACAAGGCACTGGTTACAACAACAAGCGCCTCTGCTCTCTTGGAGGTAAGTCTATTCCTCTTAAGAGAGTGGATCCAACCATATGTCGAGCAATTTCTCTCAGCAGCAGAGGAACTAGAAACCTGTAAAAGGGGGTAAATTGCAAGTGTCTTTAGCTGTCCTGGACGCCTGTATAGTTGCCACCAACTAACTGGTTTCTCTTGTGCCAATGTTGATGTGTCTATTCTCTCTGATGTTTTGTAGCCATCAAGTTTTGTAAACTTGATCCACTTGATCGTAAGATTTGAAGCTGTCTCTGCAGTAGACCTTTTTTTCAGGGCCTATATTAAGCCCCCCTTCACCTCATCCTCCTAAGGGGTGCATCTACCAGGGCATTTAACAACTTTGTTTTTATTTAATTATTTAATTTTATTAGAAACTGTTTTTTTAGCTGCAAACTTTATGCAGCCGTAGAGGACGTCTTCCCAAAAAGAAAGATTCTAGAATCTTTAAAAAAAGACCAAAACATTGCCAAGACGTTTCCCAAGATTTTTCATTTTTCCGGAAATCCCAAGGGGAAGTTTCCCAGGAGTCCCCAAGTCCCATAAGCGTCTAGGATGTCTGGGACTTGCCAAAAAATTGGGGAAGGGGGGGTGGACGTGCCCCTGGGTAAGACTGGTATATGCATAGTTACCCAATACTCCGGGACGAGGTTTCTGGGACAGCAAAAAAATTTCAAAATTTTGGGGACATCGGGGGGACGGCTAATTAAAATAATATAAACATTTAAATTTTAAATATACAAATAAACTTAAAAAATAAAGTAGAACTAGATACATCAGTGATGGATTAATGATCATACATTATAGTTTTAAAGTTTTTGATTAATACATCAACAATTCAACATGCTGCCCAAGGGCCAAAACAAATGAAAAAACATAGTCCATGAACATGCAAGTGTGCAACTCAAAAATCAGAATCATTATCTGAAACATCCATGAACTGCTCATTGCTGGAACTGTTGTCCTCATCCTCATCCTCATCCTCATCCTTGAAGTGGGTCCCAATCAATTCCTGTTGTGCATTAAGCTCCTCATCACCCTGACTCGGTTCCTCAACGTCTCCATACCATCGTACTGTTGGGTCTGCATGTATTGAGGAGTCTTGTTATCCATTAGACACAAGGCACTGTGTACAACAAGCTTCTCTGCTCTCTTAGAGGTAAGTCTGTTCCTCTTAAGAGAGTGGATCCAACCATATGTCAACCAATTCCTCTCAGCAGCAGAGAAACTAGAAACCTGTCCATCGCTATTATGGATGCCTATACAGTCGCCACCAACTCACTGGCTTTTCTTGTGCCAATGTTGCCCAGTCTATCTTCGCTGATGTTTTGTAGCCATAAAGTTCTGTAAACTTGATCCACTCGAACCTAAGATGTGAAGCCTCCTCTGCAGTATACAGTTTTGTCAGGTCCTTTCATTAAGCCCCCCATCACCTCATTGTCCTCCCAAGGGGTGCATCTACCAGGGCATTTAACAACTTTTATTTTTTTTAAATTATAATTTTTTTATAAGAAACTGTTTTTTTAGCTGCAAACATTATGCAGCTATTTTATTTGGGATGTCCAGGGCGTCCCTCGACAGTCCTAGGGATGTCCTAGACGTCCTAGATGTCCTTTACAAGCTCTCAAAAACAGATCGTTTCCAGAACTTTAAAAAGAAGGCTAGAACGTCCCTAGGATGTTTCCCAAGATTTTCATTTTTCCGGAAATGCCAGGACGACGTTTCCCAGGAGTCCAAGAGTCCTGGAAGTGTCTAGGATGCCTGGTACTTGCCAAAAATGGGGCTGTGCATCCCCATGTAAGACTGGGTATATGCAGTATCTTAGTTCAGTATCTGGGTGTGTGAGCTTAGCATCTATCATGTTTCTTGTAGGCTATTTTGGTACGATGCTCATCTGGAACAGTATTAGTTTTCTTGCATAAGATTCTAGGGCAGACTGTTATGTATTTGGTAATTTTAAATAATGCTCAGAATTAAAATAATGTATATGTAAATGTTCGTGACAATAAGTTTTCTATGATGGTTCTTTTACATGATTTTAATAGGACGCTCATCTGATTTTTTTGTCTAAGCATTTTGATTGCAAGGAGAATTATGACTGTTGAGGAAAATATTAGAATTTTATTAAGATTTTTATTTAATCTCTAACCTTAAAATCTTCAGAAGATTCTGAGGTTCTGCAATTTCCTCCCTCGTATAGTTTGCTGCTTTGTACTTAATGCACTTATTTTGATTTATATTGCCTCGACTGCGTTTGAATTTTCCATCTCATTTGGGTTTTTGTGTAATTGCAGTGCCATCGTAAAGTAAACATATGGAATATGTTAATCAATGCAGAATGCTGCCCTGTTTTTATAACAAGAAGAGATTGATATTGGTACTTAAGTGCAGAAATTTAAGGACGCATCTCAAACAGAGTGACCTTTTGCAGAGTAATCTCGAGCAGATTATTTTTTAATTTACGTGCATTGTGTGGGGATATTGTGCTTCTAAAACCAACAGCTCAAGTTGAATGGAGCTATTAATTTTTAATTGAGTTGGCAGCGACCATAGTTTGGGGTCTAAACCCTAGCTGTTTAGACCAACATATATAATATATTAACCGAGGCAGAACCTTAGATGTAACCTGGTTTAATTTTTCAGCGACCTAAGTTGGCATGCCGGTTATGGATTTCTCTTTATGGGTGATTTTATCACTGGCAGAAAGCCTGAATTTTTATGTGAACTATGGAAAAAACATTTTTGACTTTAATTGTTGATTATAGCTGTCCTGCCATTGGACTGGTTGGAATAATAATCGGTGTCTGTGGAGCTGTGTATTGCTTTGTTTATTCTACTCTCTTTTTCCTCAGAATTGGAGGCTTGAAATTTATTTATATCTCAAGTCAGCACTGAAATCTTGTGCGGGTTCATGATATCCTAAATGCGGAGAACATGAGAAATGTACAAGTGTGTTATCACATTGACATCCTTACACGTTAAAGGAAATACAGGCAGTTTCAGGTCTTCTCCCCCCACCTAGTCTGTGATTTTATTTCAGAACACGTCTTGAAGTTCGGGTTACTGTATCACAGGTGAAGGAGGAGGTTTGCCTCGAGCATGTGAGCTTCATTGCTTTCTCTGGCAGACTTAAAGAGGAGACCTTTGTATGATCAATGAGTTCTTTGGGATGATGGAGCAGACACTTTTATTGTCCAATTTATGTGAAAAATTGCATATTGGTTTTGAGAAGATTATAAGAACTCAGGACCTTCGTATGACCAATGAATTGTTTGGGATGATGGACAAGACGTTTTATCCTCCAAATAATGCCGAAAGTTTCATATTTGTTTTAAGAAGATTATGAGAACTCTAGTATTTGCATTGGGTTTGCTTTTTATTGGTGGAAGTCGAATGCTGAATTATGAAAATTTCAGGAGAGCTGTGGTTTCAGGAGGGCTGTGGTTTCAGGAGGGCTGTATTCTGTTGGCTTCCCAATCATGTTCCAAAATTTTCAGCGGAAGAACAATAGGAAATTCAATGCAATCTAACTTCATTATAATTTTATAGTTTCTGTTATCGTAATGCATTATAGTTTCTGTTATTGTAATGCATACTTACCCTATTATGTCTTGAACTAGCTGCCCTATTATGTCTTGAACTAGCTGCAATGCTGCAATACTCTGTACTAAACAAATATCTTCAACTGCACTTACTCCAAAAATTGCATCGGTCAAGGATAAATTATTTCCACTAGTTTCATACACATTTGGCATCCAAATTAAGGGACTCGCTATTGGAGCGGCTTTGTTTATTCTGCTATCTTTGCTACAAACATGTGAGCTTGTAATCTATTAAAAATTAAAATTTAAGTCGGGCTTGAAATCTTGTCTGGGTTTCATGGGTATATATCCCAAGTGCGGTGAATGTGATGTGGAAGAGAAGAATCTTATGACATTGAGTACACAGCAGTTGGGATGCAGGGATAAACGTAACTTGTTACGTGGAGAGACGTTCTACAACGGGAGACAAGCGGAACCGGGGGAGGATGGATTTGGTGTGGTGGGTGGCGGTGGGTTGTAATGTTGTCCGTGAATGTGTTCGCTTTTAATTCTAGTTTAAATTTGATATTTAGTTGACTGTCATTTAGAGAAATTTTTCTATATCTTTGTTATACTGGTAGAGTTCGGAGTGTCTTCGTTTTTTGGAAAAGATCTTTTTGAGCTTGACATATTGGTGTGGATAGATTAACACACTTTGTCACCAGTGAGTAAGAATTTTGTGAAGAAGGTAATATAGTTATTAATAATATGTGAAAAATTCAAGATAAGGGCCTTGAGATTGACATCTCTTCGTGTTTTTTAGATAGGTGTATTTAAGATATTTGTATTAGTGGCAGTGCTTTTCCATTCATGAGCCCTTGATTTTGTTTGAGGGCATATGTTGTGTTGTTTAGGGTTGGAAGAGGCGGTGTGGTTGAGTTAGTTTGATACATAAAGAGAACTATGGCAGAACAACAAATTGTTTGGGATTAGGTCAAACTTGCCTAAGTTATGTCCCAAGTTTTGTAAAATTGCCATATAAATTTAAAGTGGAGAATTGTATTGTCATCCAATACCAGTAAACTGAAATGCAAGTTTTAGGGAAGGTGTGCGCCATGAGAACAATAGAGCCATAGAGGAGTCAAACCGATCTAGCACCACAAATACGGTTCAGGAAAATAATATTTTAGTTACCGCTAAGGCGGTGCACTCTTCAACTTATTATGTATTTTATTAATTGTAAGTGGCTCAAATATTTTCTCATATGCTATGTATTATTATTTTATGGTGTCTTTGGTCTGCTATACTTGCCGAACATTATAGATGATTCTGGGACAAATGATGTCCTATTATGTGATTTAATTTACAAGGTATTCATTTAACTGCCTATACAAAAGTTTTCTTATGCATGAGCTTGTAGAACAGATTTTTAATTAATTGCAAAGGTTTATTAAACATTCTGATGTATGGTAATATTCAATCTTACGAGTTGTGGGTTTTGGTTGGTAAGAGGATCTTCCATATAAATAGTTCAAATTTAAATGGTAAGTATATACATGTCAGAACTGAATTCATACTTGATGGCTATAGTTGAAAGGAATGATTTATTTCCTTGAAAATAGAAATATGGTTCAATGTTAAAAAAAATGTAACTAATGGGATAATGTTGGAAGCATTTGATTTGATTGAGTAGAGCTCCAAAATAATTAATCACATTTTTTTAATGAAATAAATTAATAAATTAATCACATTTTTTAATGTAATAAATTTTAAGGCATTAAATAAATAAATTAATCACATTTTTAAATGAAATAAATTTTAGGGCCTTAAATTAATCTATTTCTAATTCAATGGCCACATAAATGAAAATTATAATGTGTATGATAATAAAGCTTGTGTAAGAATCTCAAAAAACCACTCAATGAAGTAAGTAATTAGATGATCGTTATATGAGTAAATTTTTTGATTGAGATGATAATAACAGACATGATTAAAAATGGGCATTTTTTCAGTTTTTTGAGATGAATATATTGTGGCAAACATATTTTAACAATATTTTAATTAGAGAATAGAAACAATAGGATCAATCAAAGGAAAATAAAGCAACACAACCAATGAAGTGAATTTGGTAGTGAAGCATTTGGGGGAAGGGCGATGGAGAAAGTGGTGTGCATGGGCAACTAGTGCCTAAGCAAAACTCTCTCCTGTGGGTTTTCACTACCTACCTCACCATCTCTATTTGAAACTTCATGGAGGTAAATATAAAGTTTACATTCAAAACAATCAAACAACTTAAAAGGTTGAAAAGAAATTAAAAGAAGCAAAATATGCTTCCAAATTCAAGACTTATTTATCAATCCATAATTCTATCCCAACTCTTTCTATAATTTTCCTTGCTTTCGTCTTGCCTTTTCTTTGTTGATGTGTGTGTTTACAAACTTTCCCAAAAATTCTTCAAATAGATGCCCCATAACCTACCTTACCATCTATGTCTGAAACTTCATAGAGACAAATATTAAGTTAGACATTCAAAACAATTAAACAACTTAAATGTTGAAAAGAAATTAAAAGAAGCAAAATTTACTTCCAAATTCAAAACTTAATTATGAATCCATATTTCTATCCCAAATCTTTCTATGGTTCTCCTTGCTTTCCTCTTGCCTTTTCTTTGTTGATGTGTGTGTTTACAAACTTTCCCAAAAACTGTGCAAATAGCTACCTTGCAACCTTCCCATTATGGTCCTATTAACTTTTCAAGTTTTGGAGAGGAGTGTTGACCAAAAATAGAAAGACTTACTTTCATTTCTCATGGTAGTAGTGTGCCCTAATCATTTCCTCTCCAGAGGGCTATGAAGGTTGAGAATGACTTCATTCTTTTTTTTCTTTTTATTTATTTCTTCAATGATTTTGAAAATTCAAGTTGTACATGGACCATCATTTTATTTGAAATCATTAAACCTTTTAATCAATATATCTTAATCAAGCACACCACTAAGTAAAACATTGACTTGATGACATTGTTGTCTATTGACTATAATGCATATTAACACTGTTGTGCAATATACAATATGCTTATAAATTAAAAACAACATTTTTTCCTTTTTCAAATGTCTTATCAAGGACAAAGGTTCAAGTCCATCGTGTGTCAATTATTTTCACATGATTTCAAATGGAGGAATTATGTATTATTATTTTTTACTTCTTTGATCAAGCACACATGGCAACATTTCTAATTCAATGACCATCATTGATTTGCATAGAGTAGGAGACTAACAATTGGAACAAGTTTTATTCATTTTCATTATTCAATCTCATTCCCTGTCATTTTCTTGTATAGAGGTGCAAATCTCATCACCAAACTTATTTGCTACCAAGCTTAGCTCATTCTCATTGGATGGTACCATTTGAAACACACACATGGACATTGGCAATATCTGATCATAAAAGATGCATATAGAACAATGTTGCAACTATATAATTAGTACAAATAGTTGAAAATAAATAATTTCATAAAAGCATTAAATATACTAAGTTGAACCAACTAAAAACTTAAATCAATATAAATATTTATACAAAAGCTAATAATGGTCAACTAAAAACAAGTGGTCCACAATTGAAACTTAAATAGGATATCATAAGGTTTCAGCAAGGTTGCTTTTTTATCCATGTGCTCCCTAAGCACTTATTTGAAGGGCCAAAAAATGGATGTTACATCTTCACCCCATTGAAGGAAATGACATCTCGATGTCTAATCAAAACTAATTGAAAATAATTGGTTCTAGAAGCCAACACTTGTTGTACCTTACTGACTTAAGACTTAATTCCAATTTGATTCAGAATCAACATTAAGATGCATAACACACTATTGGCCTCAATTTGTGACCCCAACAAAAATAGTTATTGGACTAACGATTTTGATGGGACAAAGGGAGATAGCAACATATGGGATGAAATCTTCCCTCATTTTTAAGATCTAGTGGGTTGGGGTCAAGAAATTTCCAATGGTTTAGCTAGGTGAGCAATAAAAATTAACCATAAAAAGTTCAATCCACTTCGTATTGTCTGAGAAATCTTACTGATGGTTGCTTAAGTCCTTTACTTCCTCGTTCACATAGGTATCACACTATAATACAATGGTCAAACTACTCATCATAAAAAATGAGAGTAATACAAGAAAGTAAGTGGTTCCTTGACTAAAACAAGATTGTTAACGCGAAAAATTAAAAGCATCCCTAATCACAATTATACCATTGTGTACCAGGTCTAACTATAGCACAAACTGAAGCAACTCAATGGGTAAGATTCTAAGGAATTAACTAAACATATTATCATAAAATTCTATTAAATAAAATCGTATGAAAGCCCTGTAGCTAGTGCACATAATAGCTTGACACAACTTCAAGTTAAATATAATAAACATTCATAACCAATCAAAGTAGCTATTGCACAATCTAACTGCATATTCATTAGTAAACAAGCATTGCAATCTCATCTTAACATCAATGAATTATGTTCCATCAAGAAATGAAAGGTATTACTAAAGAAAAACATGAATTTCAAATCAGAGTGGAATCTATTTTATATTATTACAAAAGCATTTAAGTGTGCCCTCCAAGCAAACAATCGTAAGTTAAAACAAAACAAGACAAAGAGAAGACTGAGCCTATCACAATTTTTTTAGAGTTTTGGTGCATAACACCTCCCCCCTTTTACAAAAATGCAGACTATCTTTTATAGAAAATAAAATGGGACTTGTCTCCAAGTAGTGCAAGGCTCCCATATCTGGCCATGATTGGCACCTCAGACTGTTATAACAACATTCGTTTAGAATATTCCCTCCACTCTCAAAAGAAATCCAAATTCCATTTTGTCTTCTCTCCATGGTCGTGACACCTAACTAACTAAAATGATCTCCCACTTCCCTCTTTTAGACCACATATTTTGAAATTCGGCCCACCTGGGAGAATATTCGAGTCAAGAAGTCACCAAATCGCTCCATGTACCTCCTTTGAACACTCAGACTCCTCAAAAGCTAGCTTGACTGATTATTCTATTGTTTTCCTCAATTCGGGCCATTCTGACATTTTGATGGCTCATAAAATTTAAGCCTGTGCCTTTTACAATGACTCATCGATTGATGCAATTTAAGTTCATCTTATTTTATGTCCTCCGACTCTCTTTTCCACTTGGCACTCATCCTTAGTCTCCTAGACATGTTTCTCGGCCACATTAGCTTCCTCTCAGGTCCCCAGGTCCTCTTGTCTGCTTTGTTGGCCTCAGGCTCTTCTCCATTGGCCATGTGGTTTCTTCTCAGTTTCACATTCCTTTTTGCTTTGCTAGGCTATTAGTTTTACTTTGCTGGGTCCCACTTTGCCACTTGGAAGCTTATTTTCCCTCGTGGGATTTAATTTGTTATTTGCCTGTCATCATTATGGCCACATGGCTTCTTCTTAGCTTTCTAGGCTCTTCATGCTTTGGGCTAATGCTGCTAATGCCCTAGGCTCTCAAGCTCCTGAGAGGGTGTCATGCAACATCTTCTCAGAGCCTTGGGGCCACCGTTCTTTGCCAATGAAACTCCCAAGCTTCTAGGTTAATACTATAATAACTATGATGTCCCAAGGCTAGTTTGTTAATGCCTATGAGGTTCCATGCTTCTGAGCTTTTGCTAATGTCTTCAACTCTCTATTGGGATGGGCTGCCCAGATCGTGTTATGCGTCAACGAAATTTAGATGCATGGAAGGATCTATCCCCCCCAAGAAGTCTTCAAAAGTTGCAAAAAAGAAAAGGCAACACAATAACTAAGGCAAATGAAGTCATTAGTAAGCCCAAAAAAAAAGAAAAGCCACCAAGGTGTAAATAAAGGCTAGTTTCTAAGTTTAGACACAATAGAATTTGTCAGTCCACATCAATGAATTCGTCTTATCATCAAAACTTGAATAATTTTTGAATAACCAAGTCTAAAATTGAATATCAATCGAGCCTTTATAATGAGGAATTATAAAGACTTGGTCAATTTTAAATTGAAATAAAATATTTTATAGGTACAATTAAGACTGGGCATATCAGACATGGAACTTCTTATGTTTAAAAGGCTTGAATTTAAACTTGTTAAATGTCAAGAAGCATTCAGAAGGCAGACCTTCACATCTACAAACTTGCAAATCAAAGACCAAAGTGGAACAAGAGGGCCCCCATTTGAAATCTGATTATGGGGCGTGTTGGAACCAACAAATGATGATCTCTACAAAGAGAATATTTTATCAACATTCATGACCTAGACTGTAAATCTTCACACCTAGACAACAAGTGCAAACTACAAATAATCCGTTAGACAAAATTAGAAACATGAAAACACTAAAGTTTGCTTCAACATGTGAAATATTGAGTTCTAATTCAACCTTAGACCATCAATGTGTGCAAAAGTGATTGATTCCTTTATAGCTATTAAATTTACATGACACAATTCAAGCCTATCTAAGCAACCAAAACTTTTGAGAGGAAAAACATTGGTTATTCAGTTTAGGAGGAACGACATGGGCATTGCTCTATTGCTATCTAGGCATATATAGTCCTGACAGAAATACCTCTAGTCCCACTCAAAGCCTTGTTCTACTATCAATCAGGCTAGAAAGCCCATAGTGGAGATTGCCTAAATCACACTTTCCAGAAAGACTTGGAGTTTATATTTTTATTCAGTTTCTTTCAATAAAAATTTCAAAGATTTTGCAGTTCTATCTATTGAGGGTTGGAAGCCAAGCCATATGTATAATGATAGACTAAAAAAATTCAGATTACTAAGACAAATTCAAACTAAATCACTTCTTTCATTTGTTTCAATTATTTAATTAAGTGCAATTAATGGTTTAGACAGGATAACAATTATTCTAAATCTGGACTTTAAAATTTTTGAAAATTCATAAAAGAATTACTTCTAGTTTATGGAGTTGTTCAAGAATGACTACTTACTGTCTATATTATGAAATTTGAATGATCCTTATGCATCTACTCACCATTTGAAGTGACCAACCCAAAACAACCCAATAACACCTCAATTTCAACATATTGTTGTTCTGTCTTCTACTTCTCAAACCTGATTTTGATGCACATTGGTTGTGTGTAGGGTTTATTTTTTGGGTAGAATTTCATTTAATTGGTTGCAAGAGAAGATCTAAAATAACAATTCTAGGAGACCACCTCCAACAAAATTGATTTCCAATGATATGGCAAGTAATTATCCCTAATCAATTTTACTTTAAATAAAAACATTGAAAACACCCGAGAGGCTCGAATGAAACAAGCCAACTTAAAAAAGTTGGGGTGAAAGAAGCAAAAAACAACAAAGCAAAGCAAATAAACAACCATTAGGAAGCAAACCTAAACTAAAGAAGCACAAAACACTGTACAATATATACATGTAATAAACCTCATGATTCTCATTTTGAAATGGCGTTGGACAGAGCATTTGAGAAGTAATGCTTCAAAAACTGTCTGTTGATTGGCAGTTGCAGGTCATTAATGCCTTTGTAGATATTTCAATCAAAAATCTTTTTGTCCTAATAATTTTTCAACATGATAAGGACCTATCCAAAGAAGACTTATTTTAGAATGCTGACCTTTCTTCTCATGGGATTTGTCTCATAATAAAACCAAGTCTGAAATATGAAAGCATTTGACTTGCACTTTTATATCAAACCATGTTTTCACAACTATCTAATGCCTGCTAAAATTATACAAGGCTTCATCTCTCATATCATCCATATGAATTAGGTCCAATAGCCTAGATTGACCTATCTCATTTGCTTCCATGTAGTCATTGATGAACTGAAAAAAATATTGGTTCCACGCCATAAACCAACATGAAAGGGGAGATCTTGAGACTTTTCTTGTGCCTTGTTTGATCAAACCATAAATCATACTTGGGTAGGAGGTGCCAACTGTGTGGGTTATTCTCTAGTGATTTATTAATGACATTCAACAATTTAGTATTTTTGGACTTAGACAAACCATTTCTCTTTGGGTAATAGTTTAAAGAAAAAATTAATGCAATTTTATTTTGATATGCCCACTCAGTCAACTCAACTGATTGGAAGGTAGGCCCATTATCACAAACAAGTGCCACATGGATGCCAAACCTGGTTGTAAATTTCTCTTCAAGAAATATAATCACCTCATTTGCAATGCTATTGTTGGTTGCTTTTGTTTTAACCTATCTGTGCAATAGTTCGTCATTGTAATAATGAATCTATGGTTGATCAAAGAGTTTGGATTTATGACTCCAATGAAGTCCAAACCCCATTAAGCGAATTGACACTCCTTAATTACTAGTTAAAGTTGCATAATAACATGAGTCTCTCTTTTTGCAAAAGTTTGATATAGATGACAAGATCTCACATGAGTAGGAACATCCTTGAACAATGTTGGCCAATAATAACTAACCCTTAAGATGTTGTGGGTCATCACATTGCCATAAGGATGGTCGCTACCTAATTTATTATGAAAATAAGTAATGACATTTAGTGCTTCCTCTTTTATTAAACATCTTAAAGAAATCCCTTCATGTTTTCTTCGATACATGAAACCGTTCTTTAGCATGTAATGGCCATATTTTAACCTTAATGCTCTTTTATGTGCCCTACCCAAGTTGGTCGGTGGAGTACCATACAACAAGTAATGAGTAATAGATTCATACTAGGGGTTGTGCTTTAGTTTAGGCTGATTTACTTAAACAACAATAATACCAAGGTCAATTTTAGAGATCAATAATGACAAACCTTAACCTCAAACCAGATTTAGCGGCCTAACTTCAATGTCATAATCTTAAAGTTTTGAGACCCAACATCCTCTTCTTTATCCAAGTTCTTTTTGCTCCAACATCGTTTTGACAGTAGAATCTAGAATCATATCATAAACTTTACTCTTTAAGATGTAATGCCTGTATTTATTTTCTACCTTTACCAATACATAAGCTTGCTTGTCTAGAACGAGGTATTTTAATTCAACTTCATTCAAATTGGTGCTCATGAAAGCTATGTGATGCTTTCTATCTTATAGTTTCTAAGTAAAAATGAAAACAATGGTATAATCGAATGCAAATGAACACAATTAGAAATGTTTTGTGTAATCTGGGTTGAACAAAATGAAGGTCAATATTATGGTGTCTTTAATTTATTGAAATATTTTATTCGAGGTATGATCCCACTCAAATTTACCTTCTTGTTTTAACATGGCATTCAATGGTTTAGTTATCTCAACAAAACTTGAAATGAATTTCTGTACACAATTAATTTTACCAAAATAGATTTCAACTCCTTACTATTTGGTAATTAAATTTTAGAGATGGATTCAGCTCTTTCAGGGTCAATTGGCATACCTTATTTCATAATTAAATTACCAATACGCTTACCTTTTGTGCTAAATTACCAATACGCTTACCTTTAGTTGCACAAAAAATACATTTCTTTGGAATGAGTGAAATACCAAACTTATGACAACTTTCAAAGATCTTCTGCAAGTATTTTAAATGGTCTGATATGCGTTTAAAAAAAACTATTAAGTTATCCATATACATAATGCACTTACCAATCAACCATTCAAACACTATGTCCATGGCTCTTTGGAAAGTGGGGCCAACATTGATCAGTTCAAAGGGCATTTTTTGTAAGCAAACATGATCCACTTTGTAATGAAGGATGTCTTAGATCGGTCTTCCTTGTCAACTAAAACTTGATTGTAGCCTAAGAACCTGTCTAGGAAATACATCATCTCAAATTTTCTAACCTTTTGGATGACTTCATCTAGGGATGGCAGTGGATAATTATCCTTGTCTGAAGCTTGCTTTAAATTCCTGAAATCAACACAAAGACAAATCTCTCTACTCTTTTTTCAGAGCAGTACTAAATTAGCTACCCAAGTTGAATGCTACATAAGAAAGTTTATGCTAGCTAACAACAACTTCTGAACCTACTTAGATGAGAGACCCAAGAACATGATTAATTGGCATTTGGAATTGTCTAGATGGCTTCTTATCAGGTTTTAAGAGAATATCATGCATCATGATGTTGGAATTAAACACCTTTAGGTTGTCTTAGTCTAAGTAATGATCTCTTATTAATAGACTAACATCATTTGTAAACTTTGCATTTATTTATCACTACATTTTGGCCCTACAATGATATTTTGAGGCTGATCATATGTCCCATGTTAATAACTGTGACCTATGATTGGGGTTAACAACTCTTTTAGGTCTAGTTGCAGGCCTTTCCAAGTCGAATAACATTTTCAATGATATTATTCCCTTTGGAATTTTATTGTCCTTAAGGTTCATAACTCCATCGACATCACAATGTTCTTCATTCAAATCAATTTTCTCATCTTTATCGACCACTTGTATGTCAAAAGCATTGGAATTAGAAAGAAAATCCAGAATGCATCTATCGTCATCAAACACTTAAAAAATCTTCACATTATCGGGAATAGATGGATATGGAACCAATTCGATAGAATTTTTTTGTAGATCCATGTTCTCTAAAGGTGTAAGGTTAGTAATAGAAACAATCAGTGAGTCTGCCATGACATTGTCAATTCTAGAAATGATAATAATATTAATGCATTGAAGGATTCCATCAAATCCAAAGCACGATGCTTATATTTTTCCAAATGAAAAAGATTACATTGAAGTATATTCCTTACCCAGTTGATGATTAACTCAGAGTCACTGTATACCTTTAATTGAGGGACATCATACCTAGCTACGAATTACAATCCCAATATCAACGCTTCATATTCTACTATGTTATTAGTATAGTGGAATTAGAATCTATATACAACTACAAATTTTTTACCAAGGGGATCAATAAGCAAAATACCTGATCCTGAACCTTACTTAGATTGTGCTCCATCAAAATACAAAGACCACATACTTGAACTCTGGTCTTAGTAGAGTTTTTCTTTGATTGTCAGTTTGGTGGTCAGAGTATAGACACCTAAATCCATGGAGGTAAAATTAACTTGTTCATCGACTGCATTGTATTATGTAACCATCAACTACATGCGTGGCTCTCTGTCAATCCTTATCTGATTTTCCCCTCCTTTCCATGGAAGCCACATAGGGAAAATTCTATTACCATATAAACATTAATAGATTTGGACCAATCTCTACTCAACAAAATGTCATATGCCTCTAGGATTTTAACCACTTGTATGTCTACGAACCTACAATTGCATATAAACATTCAAAAATTATCCTACAACCGTGACTTCAAACTTATCTAATTGGACCACTACCTTATCTAATTTTGAGGGACCAGTCCTAGTTTCTTGTAAATCCATGTAGGCATGACATTTACTAAAGCACTTGAATCAACTAGGTAATTATGCAAATTCTTGCCAAATATTCAGACTATAAGTAAGAAGGGTGGAACCTCAATTTTGGCCTTGTGTATCACAATGTTGGTATTGGTTTTGACCTTATTTTTGGGCTGAGTGATATTATTTATAAGAGACTTAAGGGTTAAATCCCCCTCTTCAGTAATTTGTGCCAATTTATAGAGGGTTATATTGGTCTCTATCCTTTTCATATCCTCGACTATGTTGTAGTTGGTCTTACTAGTGGTAGGCTGACTCTTTGTTGACTTTACTAGGGGGGATCATTCTTAGATTTTAGGTCAGGAGGAGTAACAATGATGTTGGGTGGCATTGAGGTGGTCAAGGCTTGGTGTGCCTTACTCCCAAGGGTATAATTTCCCCTTTGAAATTGTTACACAACCTGAATATCATTGGTATTCTCTTTAGGTTCATTGTCTCCTTCATTAGGAAAATATAAGGTCTCCAAAACCATGGCCGTGTCAGGTGATTTGGATGAACTAGGAAAATTAGGGTTACCCACAGTATTCTAATTATTTGGGACAACCTTATATTCATCAATCTCTTTTTACAAGATTTTAAAGGTATTACAAAACTCAACATGATCAATTTTCCCATGCTAGGCTGTGTTATGCATACAACACCAGTTGGGTAGGGTGATGTCCATGATGTTGATTTAAATATTTCTATTAGATGGAGAATTAAATTACTTGCCTTAACTATTGTTGGGTCTGTAATTACACTGATAAGTGAAATTCGGGGTAGAGTTTTCACCGTTTGAACTACCCACTTGTTTTTTTCAAACTAAGGAAATCGTTACTCAACCTCTGGACCATAGATTGCATCTAGTTTAGGCTTGAATGATTCTTGATTAGAATTATATGTCTTATTTGTCACAATTGGGACTATTTATTGGTTATAATCTTGTGGTATAGCCTCATTACCAATAGAATTTAGAAATCCCAAATTATGATTTGGGTAGGCATGGAGCAAAGGGAGCTGATTTTTGATTGGGAGAGGTTATAACGTTAGGACACACTTATTTATAGGCAATATTGGATTTAATGTTTACATGTTTAGTAGGAAGTTAGGAATAAAGGCCAACATTTATCCTTATAGATTGATATGTATATCTGCTTTTAATGCCTATTCATAGGCGAAGGGCAGATCTATGATAGTTAGATCTATCCTCTAGAACATGGTTATCCACAGGTCCAAAGAAATTTTAAAAATTTCTAATGCTAATTGATCATCTAGCCTATGCATGGTTGTCACCCTACTATATATCTTTTGAAAGCGGGCATTAAAATTACATATAGGTTCATTGGGTTCTCTTCTTATGCAAGCAAACTATTGATATGTGACACTGGGGTCTACCACTTGACCAAAATGGGCCAAAAACGTGATACTCAATTGATTCCAACTCCTAATTAAATCCTTAGGGTAATTTGAGAAACCAATCATAGGTTGCATCAAGTATAATGAAAGGGAATAACCTTTAGGGTACATCTTCATGCTCAACATTGAGTAACCTGAGGGCAGTTTTTTAGGATGTGAAATATTCTTCGGTAGTCCTCCTAGTACTGGGGATGAACCTTGGAAAGTACCTCTTAGGGTTCCTAAGAAAATCATGCATGGTTTCTGAAACATTTATTATAGACCTTACTAACCAAAACAATAAAATGAGAGGACTAAGCCTATCACAATTTATATAGAGTTTTGGTGCATAACATCTCATCTTTGGTCATGACTTCCACCTCAGGATGTTACAACTACATTTGATCAGAATATTATCTCCACTCTCAAAGGAGATCCAAATTCTATTTTATCTTCTCTCCATACTTGTGACACCTATATAACTAAAATGATCCCGCACTTAACTCTTTTGGACTACATATTTTGAAATCTATCCAACCTTAGAGAATATTTAGGTCAAGAAGTCACTAAATGACTCCATGTACCTCCTTTGACCAGTCAAACTCCTCAAAAGCTAGCTCAACTAATTATTCTATTATTTTCCTCAATTCAGGGCATTCTTGTTAGGTTGTGGAGCTAAAAGTTTCAACTCTTTGCAAACAGTAGGAACAGAAGGTTGCTGATATCTAGGAGCACCGGCGTCGGCATCAGAACCGACGTCGGTCGTGACTAGTGCAGAAGGCCACCGGCGACGGCAGGGAGTCGGCTGACGTCGGCAGAACCAGGCAAGCAGGGACCGGCGTCGATCGCCTGTGTGTTCCAGAACTGTTTGTTGCACGGACAGTTAGTTAAGTGAACGAAGAGTTTGCATGTAAAGACTAGTTAGAGTCTTGAGCTGCGAGGATAATTGTCTAAATTAAGAGTCTAAGTTATTGTTTAAGTTAGGGATCTATTTATAGACCCATTGGCATGTATTGTAGAAGTATGAGATAGAAAGGAAGAGTTCCTTCCATTGTAAGATCATTGAGTTGCAAGTTGTTGCAAGCTCATAGGGGATCTACATGTAAGTTTGGTCTGTTGAATTGCAGGTTGCAGGTTCATGGGAGATCAACTTGAAGTGCTATAGAAGTGCTTGGTGTACCGACAGGGTTATTACTGACTGGTTGAAGAGGTGAACACCAATTCTTTGTGTGAGTTGGTTGTTGGGACCGTTTTGTGTAGGAGAGTGTTGTGTAGAATAATTACTGTACACTTGAGGTGTGGGAAAGCTCTGTAAGGTGGAAGAGTGTGGCGGCTCTTTGTAGTATTCTTTTCTGTAAAGTGTTGATACAAGATAGTGTATTGTCTCTCATATTCTGTGCTATTGGTGAATTCTAGTTACTTGTGTTTCTAGTTATTTTCGCATATTTAATTGCTTATATTTGGTAATCATATTGTGCTCTTTCTGAGGAGCAAGATCCTAACAAGAGGAATCAGAACAGGTGTGTTTGTTCTTAGATTCCCCCTACAATTGGTATCAAAGCTTTTGGTTGGGATACTAACAGATTGGTTTAGATCTGGGTAGTGTGTTTTGATTACAGGTTACTCACAGGGTTTCTTTTTGAGTGGGAGTTGAGCAATGGCAGAAGACAGTAAGCTACGAATGGAAAAGTTTAATGGCAAGAACTACCAATTATGGAGGATGCATATTGAGGACTATATGTATCAGAAAGATTTATACTTACCGTTGGGTGGGGTTGATTGCAAACCCTCGAGTATGAAGGATGAAGAATGGGAGGTTCTTGATCGGAAGGCTCTAGGATCTATTAGATTGAGTCTTGCATCATCTGTGATTTCCAGCTTATCACAGTGTAAGACAACGGTGGAGTTGATGGAATCTTTGGCAAATTTGTATGAAAAACCCTCAGCTTCTAATAAGGTATTTCTTATGAAGCGTTTATTTAATTTGCAAATGTTGGAAGGTGGATCTGTTCATAGCCATCTTAGTGATTTCCATGGTTTGGTAAACCAGTTAAGTTCAGTCAATATTGTATTTGATGATGAAATTAGAGCTCTCTTAATCTTGTGTTCATTACCTGAAAGTTGGGAAGGTTTGGTAATGGCAGTTTCTAATACTGTGTCTCCTTCAAAAGTCTTAAAAGTGGATGATGTTGTGAGTGTGATCTTGAATGAAGAGATACGCAATAAAAACACAGGTGAATCATCAGGAGATGCTTTGAGTGTTAAAGGCAGAGGAAGGCCAAGAGAGAAGATAGAGCGTGGGAGATCAAGGTCGAAGATAGGCAGAAGATCCAAGTCCAGGTATGGCAGAATAACCTGCTGGAAATGTGAAAAGCAAGGGCACTTAAAGAGAGATTGCAGATCGGGTGAAGATAAGCATGAAGGACATGGAGAAGAAGCAGATGTTGTGGATTACATTGCACATGATGCTCTGGTATGTTCTTTGGATAAAGTAGAATCTTGGGTTTTAGATTCTGGTGCCTCTTTTCATGCATCCCCACATAGGGAATTTTTTCATGAGTATGTCCAGGGAGACTTTGGAGAAATTTGTGTAGGGGATGGTAAGCCTTGTCAGATTGTTGGCAAAGAAAAAGTGAAGCTGAAATTGCAGACAGGTGACACATGGGTGTTAAAGGAGGTCATGCATGTCCCAGTTCTGAAGCAAAATTTGATTTCTGTTAGAAGTTTGGGTGATGAGGGTTGCACAGTAAGTCTCACAATAGACTCTTGGAAGGTTACCAAGGGTACACTTGTTGTAGCTAGAGGTAAGAAAGTAGGTACGCTTTATCTATCTACTTGTATTACTGATTCTCTTTCTGGGTTATCTACTTCAGCTGTAGATTCAGAGATGTGGCTTAATAGGCTTGGTCACATAGATAAGAAGGAGATGCTTGTTCTTGAGTCAAAGAGTATGCTTTCGGATTTGGAAGGCATGGATCGTGGTTTCTGTATGCAGAAGAAGAAGGTGACGTTTCTTGAGGAATCCGATGTTAGTGACAAGAACAGGAAAGCCTTAGTTTTTAAGGAGAAGGTGACAGACAGAGTTCAGCACAAGGTGCAGAGGAATTCTGAGCAGAGCAAGGGTGATTTGGACAAGGGTTTGATCCAAAAGGAGCTCGCGGGAAAAAGTCAGGTCTCACTAGAAAAACACAGAGACCGACGTCGGTAGGAAAATCGACGTCGATGCCTAGACAGGGACCGACATCGGCTATGTGTAGCCCGACGTCGGTGACTCAGGGCAGATAACGATCGGCGTCGGCCAGGGGAAACCGACGTCGGCAATGTGGTAGTCGCAGGGAACCGACATCGGTCGGCTGCAGACTGAGATGTGACCAGCATCGGTCACTGAGATGAATTTTGGGTGGATAGCCAGCTGTCATGGAGTCTCAAGCGCCCATATGGAGGACTAAAGGCGTAAGTAAGTTCTTAAATTCGTCATTTCCCTTCTTTACACTACTTGTTGCTCACTTATGGTATAGAACCAGGAAGTTGTTAAAGAAGTAGAACAGGTAGATCCAGGAAACAGTGGGAGCTTGGCATGGATGAAGATGTGATTCCTTGGAGGAGAATCAAACAGGTGTTTTGGGTAGAGTTGCCAGCTGGAAGTAAGCACTGAGAGACGAATGGATGTTCAGGATGAAGAAGAGTGAAAATGGATACGTGAGATGGAAGATCAGGGTATATGGTCTTGTATTAGCTGCAGGACAATGGAGGTTTGATCATTGTGTTTCTCTTTACCAGATTGGATAATATTAGCTACATTATCATATTTTTGTATGATGTGCTTGTTGCAGGGTTACATATACAGGTATTGCTGAACTAAAGGTAAAGCTAGTTCAGGGGTGTGTCATGGAGAATCTGGGAGTAGCAAGATTCTTTGGCATGAGTGTGTTCTAGAGACATGGAGGTCTTGTTGACTTTGTTTCATGATGATTGTGTGAGACCGGTTAGCACGCCGATGGTTGGACTGTTCACAGAACAGGTGTCTTGATTCACATAATGAGGTTAAGTGCATGGTATGTACTAAACGTGAGTTTTCCCAAGCAGTGGGAGTTGTCACAAGTTTGGAGTCAATCCGGGAAAGTAATACTGAAGGGCAGTTCAGTGGGACCAGCAGCAGGTGCACATGCTATGCAGGGTCAAGTTCTTATCTACATGGTTGTAGATGCGGATGTGGCAGGTAATTTGGATGACAGGTTTTACACTATAGGATTTGTGGTGGTTGGTCTTCAAGAGTGATCTTGAGGAGGGATACAAAGCCAAGGGAACAAACTAGATGGAGTACAGGTACAGGTACAGGTTGCAGCTATTTATCTCCAAGTGGGAGATTGTTAGGTTGTGGAGCTAAAAGCTTCAACTCTTTGCAAACAGTAGGAACAGAAGGTTGCTGAGATCCAGGAGCACCGACGTCAGCATCAGGACCGACGTCGGTTGTGACCAGTGCAGAAGGCCACTGGTGACGGCAGGGAGTCGGCCGACGTCGGTAGAACCAGGCAAGCAGGGACTAGCGTCGGTCGCCTGTGTGTTCCAGAACTGTTCGTTGCACGGATAGTTAGTTAAGTGAACGAAGAGTTTGCATGTAAAGACCAGTTAGAGTCTTGAGCTGCGAGGATAATTGTCTAAATTAAGAGTCTAAGTTATTGTTTAAGTTAGGGATCTATTTATAGACCCATTGGCATGTATTGTAGAAGTATGAGATAGAAAGGAAGAGTTCCTTCCATTGTAAGATCATTGAGTTGCAGGTTGTTGCAAGCTCATAGGGGATCTACATGTAAGTTTGGTCTGTTGAATTGCAGGTTGCAGGTTCATGGGAGATCAACTTGAAGTGCTATAGAAGTGCTTGGTGTACCGGTAGGGTTATTACTGACTGGTTGAAGAGGTGAACACCAATTCTGTGTGTGAGTTGGTTGTTGGGACCATTTTTTGTGTAGGAGAGTGTTGTGTAGAAGAATTACTGTACACTTGAGGTGTGGGAAACCTCTGTAAGGTGGAAGAGTGTGGCGGCTCTTTGTAGTATTCTTTTCTGTAAAGTGTTAATACAAGATAGTGTATTGTCTCTCATATTCTGTGCTATTGGTGAATTCTAGTTACTTGTGTTTCTGGTTATTTCTGCATATTTAATTGCTTATATTTGGTAATCATATTGTGCTCTTTCTGAGGAGCAAGATCCTAACAAGAGGAATCAAAACAGGTGTGTTTGTTCCTGGATTCCCCCTACAATTCTAACATTTTGATGGTTCATCAAATTTAAGCTTGTGCCTTTTATGATGACTCAATCGATTGATGCGGTTTAAGTTCATCTTATTTTATGTCCTTGGGCTCTCTTTGCCACTTGGCACTCATCCACAGTGTCTTGGACATCTTTCTCAACCATGTTTGCTTTTTCTCAGGTCCCCAAGTCCATTTTTTTGCTTTATTGGCCTTAGGCTCTTCTCCATTGGCCACGTGGTTTCTTCTCAATTTCACATTCCTTTTCCTTCGCTAGGCTATTGGTTTTGCCTACTAGGTCCCACTTTATGACTTGGTAGCTTATCATCACCCCTAGGCTTTACTTGGCTATTTGCCTCTATCATCATTGTATCCATGTGGCTTCTTTTTCGATTTATAGTATCTTCATGCTTTGGGATAAAATTACTCATGCCTCAGGGTCCCAAGATCTTAGGAGGGTACTACATGGCATCTTCTTAGGGTTGTAGGTGTTTACCAATACCATTCAACTCTTAGGATTCTAGGTTAATACTGTAATACCCATGAGGTTATGAGGTTTTGAGGCTAATTCCCTAATGTCTCTGAGGTTTTAAGATTCTGAGGTTTTGTTAATGCTTTGAACTTTTTATCAGAGTGAGTCATTGGGATCATGCCATGTGGCATGATCTTGAGGCCCCAAGGTGTTAAAAATACTTAGTCTTTTTTTTTTTAAATATTTGAATCTAAAGCCATGTGTTGATGAGATTTAGATGCATGGAAGGATCTGGCCCCCCTCGAGAAGTCTTCAAAACCTACAGAAAAGACAAGGCAACAAAATAATTAGTAAGTTATCCCAAAAATTAATAAAATCCACCAAGGCATAAATAAAGCCCAAATTTTGAGTTTAGACACATAATGTAATTTGTTAGTCCATAATAATGAATTCATATTATTTTCAAAGCTCGTATCATTTTTGAATAGCGAAGTCTAAAATTGAATATTGATCGAGTCTTTATAATGGGGAATTATAAAGACTTGGTCACTATATAATCGAAATAAAACATTTTATAGGTATAATTAAGACTATGCAGATCAGACATGGAACTTATTATGTTCAAAAAGCTTGAATCAAAACTTCGTTAATATCAATAAGTATTCAGAAGGTAGAACTTCACATCTTGAAACTTGAAAACCAAAGACCAAACTAGAACAAGAGGGTCCCCATTCAAAATCTGAGAATGGGGAATGTTGGACCCAACACATACATATGATGTTCAGACCTTTCAACATATCATTTAGCTCTAATTACATGCCATTTTATATGGTAGTGTTCTATGCTACTGTAGTCCCAACAATTTTTGGCTTACCCTTTTCACTGTAGAGGTTCCTCATTGACCTCCTTGGAAGGATAAAGGCTAGTTGATGATGATGTTTGTTATATATCTTGGGATGAAAACCCAAATGCTTTATAAAAATGTGATTTAATTGTGGCATATTTCCTCCATGGTTCATAGTGATCAGACCCTTTGGAAGGTTTTTCATTGGACTCTTGTCTTAATTTAAGTTAAGATTTCTCTTTTCTTTAACTCTATAAGTTGATTCCAAGGTATTAGCTAAGGTATGAGGCTTATTCATGTTCACATCATGAATTTTTTTTTATTGTAAGTATTCTTTGAATTTATTGAATTTAGTTGAATCCTTGTCATCTATATAGTTAACATAACATAAGAGACTTACGAACTTATTTTCATACTTGACCATACTGAGATTGATTTTTTGGAGAAGTTGAACTTATAGAATATTTTATTCCTTGTGATTTTCATTGAGGTACATGTTTTGAAACTTCTTGTGAGCCTAGTTTGAATTTGGTTTCCTCATCATTCATATAGTTAACATAGCTTACGAATTTGCTTTCATACTTAGCTATAGTGAGATAGTTTTATCTGGGGAGATAAAATTATATAATATTTTATTCCTTGTGATTTGCATTGAGGTACCTTTTTTGAAAATTATTTTCAAAGGTTTTTTAGGTAAGAGTCAAGAGTGAATATCTAGTATGTACATAGAAGTAGTTCCACCACAAGGTGACATCGCCCTCTAATTGATATGCTCTAATTTGAGCCTTAATGTTATAACTTGTATCATGTAGAGTGAAGTGCTTTTATAATTTTACCAACAAGATTTCATAGTGTCTCCTAATTCTTCTCCAACATAGTTTGGAGGTCGGAGATTCTTGATCTCCTTAGTGAAAGGATCTTTCCATTGGTGACCATTGTATTGGTTCTAAAGAACCACAATGTCAGTGCACGAGGCTTCTAGTAGTCCCATGTGAGTTTGAAAAACATTTAAATTATAAACTATTATTTTTAATAATTCTACATCAACAAGCGGACGGGGTGGATTTCCTTTCCTTGGGTTGACCCACGGCCTTCCCGACCACCTTGTTATTTCCCCTACTTTATCCTCAATGATTTATTAGCACATTGTATATCTTTGCCATCTTGAGGATCAAAACAAGGAAAGAGTTAAACTAAAATTTGTTCCTAGAAGCCCCTAGGATTGAACCTATCGCTTTGATACCACTGTCATAGCCACAAAAATTCAAATTGAAATGTTTTTGGAGTTTATAGGTTAGATTCAACCATGTGGCTCATAAATAACCTTCACCTAGGTTCATATTTATGTTTTCACTAGCTAGTAATGCAACAATCAAGAATAATCCATTGAATTTATTCCATTTTGATGTTATAGTCCTAGTTAGTGAATTATTTGTGGACATAGGTAAGCAAGCTAAGGAGATAGGGTCTCTATCCTAACCTCTATCTACCCTATCAATTAACTCATTAATTATAAATACAAAAAAAGTGTGGATATTATCAATTACTATCACCATGTGGCCTAGTAGTTTCAATTTTCCACCCTATCAATTAACTCATTAATCACAAATACAAAAAAAGTGCATAGATTATCAATTACTATCACCATGTGGCGTAGTAATTTCAATAGAAATTTCCACTCACATACGTGCCCTAGATGAACCTAATTTAGGCCTTTTGGTTTAGTGAGAATCCAAAGACCCATTACAATATGACTATGATTGTCACAACTAGTTGAATGGACTCCCTTTCCACCCCTGCTTTGTTCATAGCATCAATGAGAGCACAACACACTGAAGCCAATATGAGAGAATATACATGCCATTGCCATGGTTACTGAATATTTATACGATTAGGTTGTACTCATAAAACATAAATATAATAAAATTAAACTATCTTCTAATCCATGCTTTTACAAAATAACATACCATCACTAGATTCTTAACTATGCAACTAACTTGATTCGCAGTTACACATGTTACCAATTAGTCAAATCCAACATTACTCCCAATAAGAGCCCTTATGTGCAAGGGACTAAAATAATCCTTAAAACTACAAGTAATGGTATAGAGTCTCATTAGAATAGTCTTTCCAAGATGGTAGCACTTATTGAGTTGGGTGATCCAAATTAGATCAATTTTAGTTTGATTAATGGTTAATCGAGGCATGCATCTCCTAGTGAGACACCCCATTAGGAATTTGTGTTATGCTATGTTAATAATTAATGTTAGTCATTAAATATGTTAATAATGTTAATTAAGTCATAGGTCACTAGGCCCATAAGATAATTAGTTGGGTAGTTGAGTTCGATGAAGAAAAGGTTATTAAAACTTTAATATGAAAGTTAAATTAAATCAGTGTGATACCCAAATATTTATATGAAAGTTTTTTTTGAATAAATTAAATCATGTAGCATTTTCTATTTAATCCTATGTTTAATTTGCTAATAGTGGTATAAAATTTGGATGACAATGGATCTTTGTGGAAGTTATGTAAGGCCTATGAAAAATGAAGCCGTGAAAGATATTTTCTTGAAGAAGTTGCTTGAAGAAAAAGTTTTAATATTTTTATTTTATTCTACTTATAGAGGCATCAGAATTGAAGATTATTTTTTTACGAAATCTTTTAGGAGGGCATTAAATCTTGTTTTTACCTTAAGTATGACGTGAATACACTAATAATGAACTTCAAATCTGAAAAATAACATTAAAATTCTATGTTGAGCAAAATAAATATGCATCAAAGCATTGTCAGAATTACTAAAGTGCTGCCAGAAGTGTTATTTACTTTGTTAGATGCTTTTTTTTTTTTTGAAATATGTAAATTAATTGGGGGCATATCCTCTACCTAAGGCGTTGAATTCTCTGCATGGGGCATCAAAATAACATTAAAATTTATTTTTATGGCATTAAAAATAGAAGTTCAAATTGGATTTTTTTGACAAGGGAACTAATTTTTTTGACAAAGGCACTAAAATTTATTCATATGGTGTTGGGAACATCTAACAAAAGTGTTGAAACTATTGTTTGGAATTTTGACTTGATGAATGAATTGAATCTACTATTGGGTGATTCAATTTTGTCTATTTTTGGGCTGACATACTAGACGTGGATCCATTTTTGTGGTAAAATTACTATACAAGCATGGGTTTTTTAATTGATGTATTTTATTATTACTAGATATTTTATTATTACTGCATATTTAATTGGTTACACAGTTCAAGACAAAATCCTATATACTAGACTGTGAAAATATGTTTCAAACAAATGTGAAAAAGAGTCGGTTGTTTTATAAATTTAAAGCATTTATAGAGATGTCATACGTTGAAATCCCATTTAATATATTTTTACATGAAGTGTACTATTTATAGAACATGCAAGCAAAGTTGAGTCAAGTTTAAATTTGAAAATTTACTTCTTAAGTGGTTGTTAAGAGAAGTTGGCAAAGGAGGTCTTTCTAAGACATTGTGGGTATAGGAGGTCAAACGTTCAATATTCATTAAGTGCAATTATTTTTCGATTTCATTTTTTTAGTGTTACAACTTATACATATGGGATTTTTAGCATTTTTATTGTTTAAAAAGAAGGTAGACATCTAAGTAATTAATTTTTATGTTTTGAAACATTTTGAGTTTATCAAAAATGATTTTTTTGATTCTGAAGTTTCCCCTTGTGGTTATAGCAAAAAATGTGTTAAAATGGAGAAATAAAGAGTGATAAATGTATAATCAGTATACTTTCAATCAAATATGGAAACCTGTCATTGCTATAAGTTTAAAAATTGGGTTTTCAATGAGAGAACCATGAATGTAACACTATTCCCACCTTTGGTGTTATGGCGACAAACTAATTATATTTTGGGGTTTATAGGCCTTTTGGGATTGAAAAAGTTAAACAAAGCCAACGACCCACCCATATTGAGTTTGCTACTAGCTTTGAGATCATGTTTTTGTAGTCAAATTTTTGGATAGGAATTTAATGTTTTCTATCCAAATATTGCTTTTGAATTATTTGATATCAATTATGAGGAGAAGACTAGTTATCTAGTGATGTTTTTTACTACATAAGTTCTCACCTATA
Organism: Torreya grandis; assembly: GCA_037957365.1. NCBI lineage: Eukaryota > Viridiplantae > Streptophyta > Pinopsida > Cupressales > Taxaceae > Torreya > Torreya grandis. The sequence continues at coordinate 1,307,845 of JARHVA010000085.1, forward strand.
ATTTGATGGGAGGAATGTATTTTATTTATTTTTGATCAATTTTTAGTGATTGTACAACTGATAGGGTTAGCTAGCACTAAGAATGTTTAGAAAAGTGGTCAGTGTTTGGCATCAGATGAGATGTGTCGTACAAAAGTATTTAATTATCAAAAAGAAATGGATCATTATGGGCGAGGGTGGAGGTGACAGGTTGTGTTTGAGTTTCTAGCCCAAGTCAACATTCGATGGAACCATCCAATAATACTAAGCAATATTCATTTTCAATTATCATACCTAACTACACTATGCACCACACATATCAAGGTTATATATAACCACTTTTATAATTGATACTAATTAGAAAAAAACATCGAGTACCATGGTTAGACCAGTCACAAACTCATGCCCTAATAAGATTCACATATAATCCCAACCTAGAATGAGATGCTTTTCATACTAACCTTATGCATGGAAGGGTCACATATATTCACAACATTAGAAGCTTATAAATAGTATGGTAGAGACAGGTTAAGTCTTAAATTAAAAAAAAAATCCTTCTAGAATAATCCTAGGGAGGTTAACTAGAGCAAAACCCCATTTCTATAAGAATCTTTTATATGACCATCCCAATAATTTCAGCCATGAGAACCCTCAATTAATTCAATGAACCATCTAAAAGCTATGCTTTTATATCAAGATACTCTAAGGTGGTGTCTCAATCACCTTCTAAGGAAAGCTAATTCTAAGTTTCCATTCTTATATTGAAAGAGTATAAAACAAAGATCCAGGGTTCCCAAAGTATCTTAGCAAGATATTTAAGATCCGCCAATCTCTATGTTGACATTGGCACTTGTGCTATTAATATGCTTTATTCTATGAATAAGTAGGTTACATGGGTTCAAACTATCTTCATTCCACAATGAGAATTCAAATGTACATTAACATAAGCACATAGAAACACATGTATACTCACACCCTAGTTAAAGTAATATCAATCATACAATACTTACATTGGTGATTAATATAGCTACTAAAATGAAATACAAGTTTTTACATCTTGACCATACTAAACTAAAAATCATGGTACACCAAAAATGATAAAGTAATCAGAGGATTTAATTTCCATAGAAATCGTTTAAACATGGTAGTACCTTTTTATTTATAAACTTGGGATTCAAATAACAACAATTATCACTATCTATTCATCTTAATGAAGATCAATTGTTGCTAAAATTAGGGGTTAGAACCTAGACATCTATCTTCTATTTAAACCAAGATTTATCAAAGCAATAATATTTTTTCGTATCATAAGGTTTAATGCCATTAAGTGGTAGTCAAGTAAAGGTGATAAGGAATAACAATATTGAGTTACTTCCACATGGTAAATCTAATTCAATAATATGCATATATCTATAATAATTCTATTACATCTACTAATCAATCAGGAGAGACATTATAATCAATAAGAGAGTGAAAAATAGGCTACATGACTATTCCATACATAATAATGAATTTTATGGTACTCACCATGTATTCCTACTTGCACCATTAGTCTAGATAATTCAAACACAAGTATAAGGCACATCAATACTATTTTCTAGTTTGTTGAGAACAAGGATATCTATTTTACATGCCTTTATTAGATAAATTAAAAACCAATAATGACAACAGTTACATACTTTGAGTAAATCTTACTAATATAGCTTTTGACAAGAAAGATGAAGTATGCAACATACATCATACTTTTGTTCCTAATTCCAAGTGCACAGTACGTCAAAACATTAGGTTTATACACTTCCCACTACTCTCATTTAAATTATATCAACTTTAATATTCTTATATCTGAAGAATATGAACTATGATAAACAATATGGTATAATATAAAATGAATCCGACTTTCAATCCAATACCATGAACAACCTAACTTTATCAATATAGATAAGTTATCACATGTAGTCTAAGAACTTTTTAAAGATTATATGTGCTTCCTAGCTAAAAATGGGGATGGGTAAATTGAGCCCTTCATTAGTGTCCCTTCCCACCCCCAACCATAAGTTTGGTAACACAATAGTCCACCATGGATTCAAATTATCAGGTTTTTTATAGCGAACAAGAGAAGATATGAAAACAAATAACATCACAAAGAGCTTACATTGGTTCAAGATTCCTATGCACCATTAATGGTAACCAATAGTGAGCTATATTATAATAAATTATTGAATCCACTTGGGATTCAAGAAACCAACAAACCCCTCCACTCAATATTTTTTTGAGGGAATATTAAACTAAATAGGGTTTAAAAAACACAAACACATACATTGAAGTGAAATATAACATATTTAACATAACCAAATAGAAAAGGTAAAGGAAAATAGAGAAATGAAACTAATGGAAGTGCATTTGGTAATGAGAGGCATTTGGGGAAAGGGAGATAGTGAAAGGGGTGTGCATGGAAAGCTAGTACCCAAGGAAAACCCTCACCCATGGCCTTCCACCATTTACCTCTCCATGCCTATTGTAAACTTCATGAAGGCAAATAAAAATTTGTACATCTACAATGACCAAATAACATAATGATAAAAATTGTAAATAAGAGGAAGAAAAAATCAATTACTTCCAAATCCAAAACTTAATTACCATTCCACAATATACCCCAACTCTTTCCCTAGTTTCTCATTTTTTTCCTATTACCTTTTCCTTCTTAATATGTGTGTTCGAAAAAATTCCAAAAAAGTCCTGAAACATTCACACCACAACCTTCCCATTATGGACCTATGTGATATTTAGGCTTTGTAGAGAAGTGCCGACCAAAAAAAGTAAGTCTGGCCATCATTTTCTCATGAAAACAACCTCCTTAAATTCATTTCCTTTCCAAAATTTTGTGAAGGTAGAGAATGACTTTTATTACATTTTATTTTTATTTTTATTTATTTCCTATATGTTTCTCCAAGGTTTTATAAATTCAAGGTCTATGTGGGACCATAATTTATTTTACATCATAAATTTTTTTGTCAATTTTTCTTAATCAAGTGACCCACTAAGTCAAACATTGACATGACCAAGTTTTGGTTTATCGACTATAATTCATATTAGGACTATGGACTATAAAATATAGTTATAAATTAATAACATATTACCCTTTATTCAATTTTTCACCAGGGACTAGGCTTTAAATCCATCATGTGTCAATTACTTTCCAAAGCCTCCAAATACAAGGAAGAATATATTCAAAAATTTTACTTTTATGATCAAGAACACATGGAATCACTAGTAATTTAGTGACCATAATCAATCAACAACCACCTTAGTATAGAGTAAACTCGTAGGTGTAAAAAGTATGAAAGTATGCACATTATTGGTCTGTACATAGTATGAGACAAAAAACAACAAGGGTGGAATAAGTAAGTCTTTCTCTAGATCTCGTTACCTAATATTTTGTTGATTAGAGGTGTGAATCACCTCATCAAGCTTCTTTACTACCAGGCCTAGTTCATCTCCATTGGATGGTAACACATAAAACACACACATATAGGCATCACTAATAAATTAAAAAATAGATGAACATGGAGAATGAGTGCAACTATATAACTAGTATAAATAGATAAAAAGTAATAACTGCATGAACACATTAAAATTACTAATCTAAAGGAATTAAAAACTTAAATTTATATAATATTTATATATAAACTAATATAATTTAACTCAAAACAACAAGTAGTCCACAAATGAAACTTAAAGAGGATATCATAAGGTCTCCATTGCGTTACTTTATTACACTTTGTGGCCACTAGACACTTATTTGAAGGGCCAAAAAATGTGGATGCTATATCCTCACTCCATTAAAGGATGTGGCATCCTATTGTATAATCAAAATTAGTTGATAACAATGGGTTCTAGAATATAACACTTGCTACACTTTATTGCCTCAAAACTTAATGGTAATCTGATTTAGAATTGAAGTTAAGGTCCATAACATACATCTATTCAGACCTTGTATTGACAGATGGGAAGTTTCTATGATAGTGCTCTATGCTACCACATTCCCAAAAACCATTGGTTAGTCCCTTGTGTGATAGAGGTTTTTTTATAAACCTCATTGGTAGGATAAAAGCTAGCTAATGTTGGTGGTTATTACAACTCTTGGGAAGAAAACCTATATGCTTTCTCAAAAAGGTGCTTCAACTGTGGCATGTCCTCTATGGTTCATAGTGTTTAGATATTTTGGGTTTTTTTCCCTTGTAATCTTGATTTTATCCAATATTTCTCTTTTTCTTCAATTCTATATGCTAATTCAATTGAAACAACTAGGGTACAAGGCTTTGTCATGTTCACATCATGCATTAGAACATCCCATAATCCCAATTTAAACTTGTTGATATTGGTTTCCTTGTCACACATGTAGTTAACATAATGGAAGTGGCTTGGGAACTTGCTCTCATACTTAACCATCATGAGATTGTTTAGTTTTAGGATATGAAAAATTTTAATCTTTTATTTCTTTTGATTTGCATTAAAGTCCTTTTCCATTTTTTTTCAAATGCTTTCCATGTAAGATTATGGGGTACATATCCCTTAATATCATGAATTTGGTTCCACCACAAGGCGATATCAACCTTTAATTGATATGCTCCAATTTGAGCCTCAATGTTAAAGCTCATATAATGCAAAGTGAAGTACTTATGAAATTTCATCAATGAAACTTATGCAATGTCACTTGACTCTTCTCCAACATAATTTAAATATGGGAGATTCTCGAGTTCTTTAGTGAAATGATCTTTCATTTGTTGACCATTAATTTGGTTATGAAGAACCAAAAGGTTAACACACATGGCTTCCATGGATGCCAAATGATTCTAGAGTGTACCTAACTCATAATGTATTATGTTCAATATTTCCACATCATAAAAAGGTGGGGGTGGGTTGCCTTGTCCTTGTTTTGACCCACAAACTCCTTGACTACCCATTTTACTTCCATTTATTCCTCATCGATAGTTTCTTAGCATATTATATATATTCCCATCCTAAGAAAAAAAAAGGAAATAACTAAATTAAAAGTTATTCGTAGAGACCCCTAGGTTTGAACCTGACACATTGATACCACTATCATAACTATCAAAATTCCATTTATTTTTGAGTTTAGGGGATATACTAAACCACGTGACTCAAAAAATAATCTCTACCTAGGTTATTCTTTATGTTTTTTTTAGTTAGTAACACAACAATCAAGAAAAATCCCCTAAATTCATTCCATACTAATATTGTAGTTCTATTTATTGAAATGCTTATAGATATATGTAAGCAAGATAATGACACATGACCTTATTCATGGCCTCTAAATACCATATCTATTTACTCATTAATTGTAGATTTAGAAAACATGTGGAGATTAGCAATCATTGGCACTCTAGGGCTTAGTATTTTCAATGTAAACTTCCACTAACATGCGTGCTCCAAGTGCACCTAATATAAACCCATTGGTCCACTAAGAAACTAAAACACCATTACAATATGAATATGATTTTCAATACTGTATGATTGGAATCCATTTCTACCCATGCTCTAGTCATAACATCAATGAGAACATATCACACTAAAGTCAAGATGAGAGAATATACCTGATACTAACATGGTTACTGAATATCTATATGGTTAAGTTGTACTCATAAATCATCAATAAAATAGAATTTATTATCTTCTAATCCATGTTTTTATAGCATAACATATTATCACTATATGCTTAAGTATGCAACTAAACTAATTTTTACTTTACACATTACCATTTATTCAGATCAAGCACTACTCAAAATAAGAACCGTTAAAGTGTAGGAGACTAAATTAATCCTTAATGCTGCAAGTAATGGTTTAGAAATTCATTGGAAAAAACTTACCAAGGTGTTATAATTCCAGTAACAACTAGGCAATAGGGATAGACAACCATTTGAGGTTATATCATTCTCAAGAGTTGAATGCCAATGGTTATACTAGTCTTACAAGGATACAAACATACCATCCATGCTTCCCTACTTATATAAAAAAGGTTCTAGTTTACCATTCAAGTTTACAAAGGAACTTTCACAGGGTTTGGTATCAGAAGTTCAATCAAACCAAAATTACTTTTTATTTAAAGACATAACCAATTTAAATCTAAGCAGACAAACCAATAAAATACAATCTACATTTCAAAATTGAAACTATAATTATTCATGGACATTTGGGTCTACTAGGCCAAGTCAACAATATAGAAAACTATTTAACTGTTATAATCATAGCCAAATTCTAACTGAAATACAAGAAGGCAAACCTCTAATTTAGAACAATCAATAAAACTCATACCCATTTTGGACCAACTTAAATTTTTTTTTATTCAGAGATTGAATATGAGAATAAACCTCTATAATACAAGGTTACTAACAAGTGCAAATAAATAGACCATAAGTCAATTCATCTTAACAAAAATTCCCAATGTCTCTTCTTTTTTATCACATTCTAATTGAATACACATAAAATAAGTCTACAATGTTATCATATATGGATAAGACCTTGATATTAAAAAATGGATCCATCCATAGTAAATTCTCAATCAAATATTTTAAATTTTGATCTAACCTCAAAACAACTAATAGACCAACCCCCCTTAGTTCATATCACAAGTGTTTTATGGGATACAAGGGACATCACACCTAATGCAAGTGATTATAATCAAAACCTAGCTTATAGGCATTAAGATTCTTGATTTACAATTTTTTCATCGTATAGACTGATGGGGGTTATGTTTGAGTTTCTTACCCAAGTCAACTTTCAATGGAACCATCCAACACTATTAAGTAGTTCCCATATGCACCACAAATACCTAAGGCATAGTTATATTTAGTTTTGGAAGTGAAATCAAATTAAAAAACATCTAGTACCATGGTTAGAATAGTCACACACTCATGCTCTGATAAGATCCACATACAATCCCAACTCAAAGGGAGATGAATTTTAAATTGACCTGATGTAGGGCATGTTCACATCCATTCACAATAGTTGAGGTTTCTAGATAGCAGGGCAAAGCCATGTTTGGTCTCAAATGAAAGAAGATCCCTTTTAAATAAGCTTGAGGTGGTCAACAAGATTAAAATATCATTTTTATAATACTATTTATATGACCATCCTAACAATTATAGCCAAGATTACTATTAATGACTTCAATTAACCATATACAAGCTATAATTTTATATCAATATGCTCTTATGTGGTGTCTAAATTGATTTACAAGGAAATAAAATTATGAGTTTTCACCAGTCTAGAGAAAGATTATAAAACATACCTCCATGGTTCCAAAGGTATCTTTTAAGAAAAATAGATAAGATCCATAAATCTCTATGTTAACATTATCACTTATGCAGTCAATGTGTTTTATTATATGAAAGTAGGGTATAGGGGTTTAGATTGTACTCATTCCAAATTGATAAGTCCAAGGTACGTTATCATAAGCACACATAAACATATGCATATTCACACCCTAGTTTAAATAAGATCAAGGGTAAATTACTTGCATTAGTGGTTATTAGAGCTACTAAAGTGAAAGACAAGTTTTCCATCTTGACCATTCTCCACTAAAAATAATGGTATAATATAATTGATTAAAAAATAAGAGCATCCAATTTCCATATGAATCCTTTTTGCATGGTAGTACCTTTTCCTTATAAATTTGGGATTTTAAAAACATAAATTGTTACTATGGATTCATCTTAATTAAGATCAATTACTATTAAAACCAGATGTTCAAACCAAGAAATAAATCTTCTATTGGAATGACAACTTATCAAAGCAAAAATATTGCTTCATACTAGAAGGTTTATTACCCTTAAGAGGCATTCAAGTAAAGGCGATAAGGAATAGTGCTATTGTGTTACTATCACATAGTATAACCAATTCTATAATGTTCATACATTTAGCAGTAAATCTATCACATCTACTAAGAAACTAGGAGAGAAAACAAAATTACTAAGGGAGTTCAGGGTAGACTACATGATCATTCCATGCGTGATAATGAATTATATGTTACCCAACATGCCTTCCTATGTGCACCATCAATCTAGATAATTCAAAACACAAGCATGAGGTGCAATAATAATATTTTATACTATATGAAGAATAATGATATCTATTTTCCATACATGCATTTATTTAATAAATTAACAACAATAATGATGACAGTTCCATACTTGGAGTAAATCCTACTAATAGACCTCTTGACAAGAAATAAACAATATGTAACATACATCATACTTTTGTTCCTAACTCAAAGTACATCGTACATTAGAACATGGGTTTATAAAATGCACATTACTCTCATTTATATTATGAAAATTTCAACATTCCTAAATACAAATAATATGAACTACGATAAACACTATACTAAGTTTAAAATTAATAAGATTTCTAATCTAGTAACATAAACAACCTAACTTTATCTATATAAATAAGGCATCACATGTAGGTCCCAAAAGTTTGTTAAGATAATAGGACCCTTAGTTCAACACATCCACGAGGGTATAACTTGAGATTATATTGTAAGGAATCCAATCATATGATTACATTCTCCTTGAATCAAAAGGGGAATGCATAAATCGAGACATCCATTGGTGGGTCCCCTTACCAAACCCAACAATCAGTCTAGTAACACAACAATGTCCCAAACAAATGAAGAACATTATCAAAACATATGCAAGAAATGAGAGAGAGAGAGAGAGAGAGAGAGAGAGAGAGAGAGAGAGAGAGAGAGAGAGAGAGAGAGAGAGAGAGAGAGAGAGAGAGAGAGAGAGAGAGAGAGAGAGAGAGAGAGAGAGAGAGAGAGAGAGAGATTTCCACCATGGATTCAAATTTGCAAGTTTTTAATGATGAAAAAAGAAGATATGAAAAAAATAACATCACAATGAGCTCACAATGGTCCAATATTCCTATCCATCCTTAATGGTAGCCATCAATGGGATATATGCCAATAAATTATTATAGACATATATGGAATCAAAAAACCAATAAAACCATCCACTTAATAAAATTTTAAGGCAAGATCCAACTAGATAGGGTTTATAAAACACAAACATATCCAATGAAGTTATATACAATATAATTAACATAATTAGTCAGTGAAAGCAAATGAAAACATTACAAAGAAACTAATGGAAGTGGGTTTAGTAGCGAGAGGAATTTAAGAGAAGGGAACTTGTGAAATGGGTATACATGGGTAACTAGTGACCAAGCATGACCCTCACCCATGGCCTTCTACCACATAACTCTCCTTTTTAGACCCAAAATTCATGGAGGTAAATACAAATTCATACATCCAAAAAAACCAAACAACCCACTTCTAAAAGCTAAAAATAAAAGGAAGTAATACCCACTTAATTCCAAATCCAAAACTAACTTATCATTCCACAATATTGCCTCGACTCTTTCCATGTAGTTAATCTTTAATTTATTATTGCCTTTTCCTTTTTGATGTGTATATTTAAATTTATTCATAAAAAACCTCAAATAGCCATGCCAAAACCTTCCAATTATGGCCCTCTAAGTTTTTCAGACATTTCAGGTAATGCAACTAAAAATGGTATGTCTAACATTCATTTTATCATGGTAGTAGCATTCCTAAAAATCCTTTTCTCTCCATAAGCCTATGAAAGCATTAAAATGCTAAGGTGAACTAAATGAAAACATAAACCAATATAAATATGTATACAAAAACTAGTAAAAGCTAACTCAAAACAAGTGGTCCACAACTGAAACATAAAGAGGATATCATAAGGTCTTACCAAGGTTGCTATATTAAACTTTATGCTCACTAGGCACTTATTTGAAGAGTCCAAAATTAAGGGTGTTATAATAGCTTATTTGGAAGAAGCCCTTAGCAGTATAATTATATATAATAAATTGTAACATTCATCATAACATAATGCAAGCAACATATAAATAGTGATATGAGTTACCCTAATTTTCCCTAGCATTATTTCCATCCTACTCATTGATTTATAAGTTTGGAAAAATAGTAAGATTATAATACTAACAAGATACTCCTTGTTTAACTATTAAAAATGCTACATATGAGATAACATTCTTATATACTTTACCTCTTATATCTAGGGAAAATTTTAGTGGCAAATATTTTTTATTTCACAAATATTTGGGTTTTGGTAAATTTTTTTTGGTGATTTTGGAGGGCTAGTACATAAAATTGGGTTGCCTAAAAAGTTAGAAAACAAGAAAGTTTTTTTAGGTCAGCTCACCCAACATTTATAATAATTCCATAATTAGGAATATGTATATCATTATTACCTCGAATAAAAAATAGGCCCCTTTGCCTTTATATATATACTAAATATGATTCTGTTGGTAACCATCTAATTTTCATTTTTTGTTACCGATTGAATATCTCTCATAGAATAGGCAAACAACCATCTGATCACATCACACTACCAACCATATGACTCACATAACCATTTGATTACATCCTGCATGCAGATGTTTAGATGCATCACTCACATGCAATCATATGGTGCATGAAATTATTTGGCTACATCACTCAGATGCAACCATCTGATGCACACAATAATTTTACACACATAACCATTTAGCACACACAACCATTTGGATTCATAGCTCACATAGTCATCCAACTGCATCACCACATATTCATTTCACTGCATCATTAACACAATCATCGAGCTGCATTTCTCACATAACCATCTAACTATATCCCTCACACAACTCCTTAGATACATCGTTCACAACCATTCTAATTTGTAAAATGGCATTTGGTGATAATGGTAAAAGGATAAGCCAATTATCAATAAAAACGAGCATATTATCTTGTTTTACAAAGCTAGTAAAAGTGCCCATATAACTGACATGAATTTAAAATCTTATTGATTAACAAAATATTTTTATTTATTTACAGTAAAATTGGTTTTACCTTTCAATAATTATATTAAAACTTTTTTACATGTAGAAATCTCTATTGATAATGGTATTTCAAAAAAATTAATTATTTATAATTACATGTCACCACCTGCAAATTTTATTGATGATGACATGCCACCACTCGAAGACACTCCTCTGGATGGCAATCATGACATGCTTCCACTTGAGGAGATTCGTGATGATGAAATTCAACTACCAGAAGAGATTTATATTTGTCATCAAATACCAACTTCAGTTAAAAATTCTAATCTTAAATCTCTATAAAGGAAGAGAAGTATATGAATAATTAGAAGGTCTTTTAAGGTCAATTGGACAAAAAAATATCTCTTCATTAAACCCATAGAGACAAAAAAATGGTAATGATACTCCAACAAAATGTAGATGTATAATATGTAGTTGGAAAATAAGAAAGGAACATAGAATACAACTTTAAGTTGGACACAATTGAGAAACATTGTGGAAAAATGTGTCAGTGAAGCATAAAGATGGATAAATAACAAAAACACACAGATGGAAAAATGTATAAGAATGCATGCATGTAAGATATGCACATGAGTATAAAAATAATCAGAAGTGTCAAAAACATCTTGTTAAAAAATAAGGAACAATCAAAGCTCAATTTGGATAAGTTATGTAGTCTAATCTAAAGGACAAATATATATAGTTCTCTATTATATACCACATTTTAAAAAAAGACAAACCTATTTATGATTTTTTAGATGATAAGATTTTGTTTCAACATAATGGGTTTATTAACATTCCACAATCACATTGGTTAGATAACAGTGCTTGGAAAATGTAAAAATGTATAGCAATGGTTGAGAGGGAGGATTTGAAAGAAAAATTTAAAAATTCACTATTTACCTCACTGTCTATTGATGAGGTTACAACAGTTGACAACATATCATGGGTTTACATGTATGTTTATACTTTTGAGAAATATTCAAGACAACCTCATCTATTAATTATTCATAAAATGGTATAAAATTATAATGATGAAAACTTTTACAAAATGGTTGTTTCTAACTTGAAAGATAAAGCTGAGATGAATGATTATGTAATAAATACCAAGTTGATGTGTGTTGGGGATGATGGTGTATCAGTAATGCATGGGCATATAAATGGTCTTCATGTTTGACTTAAAACTACAATTTTTTCATATATGATTTTAATTCATTGCATGGCTCATAGGATGAATCTTGCATATAAATTTTTTGGCATATTTGATAATGTCACAAAAGTGGAAGAGTTTACTTATGACTTGATGCTCACATGTCAAGTAGTCCAAAATTTTAGAGTTTCAAAAATTTGTAATTAGTGTGACTGATGGTAAAAAAATGCTGAAAGATGTTGATACTAGATGGATTCCATGTATGATATGTTATGTTGTGGAGCCTATTTCCACATTACAATATTTTTTAAATATTGTACATTAAAATGTGTTGTATACTCTTAATGTACTCTTATCAGGGTTTAGGGGAGATAGCCCCTGAAATTCTTTTTGGACCCTCATTTTTATGGGAGTATAGACACATGGTTTATCTATACTTGTATGTGTGGTGTCATCACCCATGATTAACGAGGAACCATTATGGGTTGACTTGACCCATGGTTTTGGTATCCATTTTTATATAAAATCATTATGTTGGTTACCAATTGATGTAATTATATATAGATGGACATACAATACATAATACATTAGACAAATTGAATTTGAGAAGGTGAACATAGTGTGTGAAGTAAAGTGTGAATTCGAGAGAGTTTGTTGAGCGCAGCTCGAAACAATATTTGTGCATTGTAACTATGAGAAGACTAATCTAAGAGTGGATTGTACTCTTGTTGGATTTTAATAAGATTTGAGCAAGTGTTTCTTATTGGATGTAACCTACATTGGGTGAACCACGTTAAATCCTATAATTTTATTTATGTTCTTTATGTATCTCTATTTATAGCTCTTGTTATCATGATTTTGTGATATTGTTCTGCATTAATTTTTACTTTATTTATAACATGAACCTATATGCAATTTTTTGATGAATATCTATCATTATCAAGTTTTATGTATAAATATTGTAAGGAAGTTGACAAGGCAAAATATTTGTTGTACTATTTAAAAGATTTGGAAACATTACTCTCATTATGTAATATTATCCCAATGTTGAAGGAAATTAATTGTTTAATGAAACATGCTTAAGAGAGATCCATATATATTGTTGACTTCATACAAATGAGAAAATGATATGACAGTCTCTAGATATATTATACACATAGAATGGAAACTTTTATGGACCTATTTTTAGAAGTTGAAATTTTTTAATAGATATCAAAGATCCTAAAAGCTATTTGAAATTCAATATCAATGATCATCTTTGTATCGTCATTAATGTCAAGGAGATACCAATGCACACTTTCTACATAAGAGTTGATTTTGTGGGAACTAAAACTGAATAAGTGCCTCTAACATGTCTTCTATATGATACTATTATATCTAAAATGCAGATGAAAGTGAGTAAAATTTTGCAAAGCTTATCTAATGAGATAATTTTAAAAGATGTGAGTTTATAGAGGCCATGGGAGTTGTGAATCCCATTTTTTGGAACAATGATAATGGTGAAAAGATGATAAGCAATTTATTTCACAAATACATGGGTTATCTTATTAAGCATTTCAGTAAATCTATAGAGGTTAATGGAGTTAAAATTAAAGGTATTTTATGAAAAGATTTATTGATGTCCCAGTCAACACATTTTAGACTTACAATGATTGATCAATATGAGTATCTAAGTGAACCAATAGAAAATGGTGCTATTACATGGCTATGGAAAAAGATTTATCCCAGTAACATCTCACATAAAAATATTAGTAAATATTTTAGATTATTTTAACTTTTTCAAATAATGATTTTAGGCTCAGTGGATGATGAAAGAGTATTTAGTGCATTATATTTCATTAAGTCAAAACCTCAAAATAGATAGAATCAAAATCTATAGCCCTGCTTGAGATTGTATGTTTCACATTATCCTATGAACATGTTTTTTTATGAAAGAGATTTGAAAACATGGAGTTATCTTATCAAAATAAGAGGAGTCACTAATACAATGACCAAAAGAGATGATGTAAATATTGAGACTGAATATGCCATTGAATGGTAGATGCAAATGTCACTTATGAAGAACAAGTTTGTCAAAGATTGTTTCAGCTACCTGAGTTTTAGTTTGATATTTATTTCAATTGTCATTTTTTAAAATCTAATTTCATATCATTTTTTGTTATTGTAAAAATATTTGAAACATTGAAATTATAATATTTGAAACATTGTGACTAAAATATTTGTAGCATTGTGATTTAAACATTTGAAACATAATAAATTGTCATTGAAACATAATAAATTATCATTTGAAATATAAAATTTGATAACAGTCATTTAAATTTATATATGGTGAAAAATATTAAGTGCATTGAAAATTCAACATGTTGCCTACAACAAGTGGTGCGTGTGTGATTTATTTTTACATAAAAAGGTTTGGCCATCTCAATTTTTTTTTACTAATAGTAATTTGTAGATGTTTTTATAAAAACATAGAGTACAATTATGTTTGAGTCATATCTAAGAAATGTTTCAAATACGGTTCACGATTATGAGAACCAACTCTTTTTTCACTATATCTCTTACATTGGGCAAAACTCTTGTATTATCTTTCCAAAATTGTGTAACTCTTTCAAAGCATCGACTATAGCCTTGTCCTTTCATGGAATTCTACCAAAGAATGAGTAGAGCTCTTTTGTATTGGGTTCATTAAGTCTTTCACATATTGCAATTTATTTCATTAATGTTTTTCTATTTATATGAAGTTTTAAACTTGTTTTTGAAATCAATCATTTTTTCCCTATTTTACCACTTACTGCACAAGTTGTCATTATACATCGGATAACATTACAATCTTTGTTGTGTGATATCAGGCCTACAATATGATACACATCATGTAGATTTTCAACAATTTAATTATTTTTATTATCCATGTTAGATGTTCTTAGTCCTAATGCATACATTATAGGTCTCATCTTAAGCAATTTCATCAACAAAACAAATAATTTACATCTTTGACCATCGTACTCCAATTTATGAAAAAAATTATCCCAAATTTCTTGAGCCAATCTTCTTGAATGGCAGTCAGACATTTTATTATGTATTTATTTCAAAATATTTTCATCAACTTCAATTAAGTACTTATCTTTTCTATGTACAATTCTTGGAAGTGTTGTTATTGGTGGAATCCGTTCAAAGGGTGTTTCAAAATCATTATATGTTTCCACAAAATTTTCTTCAAATTTGTTTATTTCTTCATTATGTGTTTCCATGAAATTTTATTCATTGTTAATTTCATCATTATTTGAGTCCATTAAATTTTCTTCATTATTTGTGGGTAAGGTATCATGCATAGACTCTTTATCAACATAATGAAAAACTTTAAACTTTGAATGTGAATTTTCAACATTATCTAATTTCTATTCTTAATTTCATCATAATTAAATTCATTATTGTGAATTTAATCATAATTCAATTTATTATTATAAATTTCATCATTATTTAATTGATTATTATCAATTTCCTCATTATCTAAGGCATTTAGCTCATCAGGGTTAGTGTTTGTACCTTGTCTGAAATGAATTGCTTGCATTTGTACTTTGTTTTTTGTCTCAACTCTTCTAATTGCTCTAATGTTTTGTTCTTCAACTTCTTCCTTCTCCCTAAACATGAACTGGAGCCCATTTTGACAAAATCAACCAATAAATTACTTCAAATGTTGGGTCTAAAAAAAAACTGCAGCCAAGAAAGTATGCAGAGTACATAGCAATGTTTGTGGGGACAACAATCTCGACTAGGGATAAAAATAGATGTTGAAAAGTGAGTTTTTGTTTTGTTTCAAGGACTGCATATATTTTATAGGAATGGGTATGCATTATAGGAACATGTACGCATTATAGGAATGCGTACGTGTTATAGGAACGTGTACGTGTTCCTTGAAGTATAGGCGTATACTATACAAACAAGCAAAAAGGCTCATATTCAACTATTTTTTCCATTATAATACTACAATATGATGCAATAACACTCAATAAAAGTATAATATGATGCATAAATTCCTAATATGATGTAATAAGACTATCAGATGTTGAAATAATGCTATCATATCATGTAATAAGGCTCAATATGATGTAATAAGACTATCATACGATGTAATAAGACTATCATGTGATGTGATAAAACTATCGTTTAAAAAATCTATAATATGATGCATTTAGGCTATCCTATAATGTAATTAAGCTATCATATGATGTAATTAGGCTATCATATGATGTAATAAGGCTCAATATGATGTAATTAGGCTATCATATGATGCAATAAGGCTCAATATGATGCATAAATCCGCAATATGATAACTAAATCTCTAATACATGATGCAATAAGAATCTTGATAAGACTATGAAGATATAAGACTAATGAATGATGTAATAAGGCTCAATATATAATACAAAATGAGCTAATTTTGCCCAAAATCCCATCATAGGTCCTTACAAAACTAGGTGAATAATAGATTCACAAATTAGCACTAATTACATTCATGAATTTATGCATTTGTGATGAAATCAAGGAACTTAGGGGTTAGGTTTGTTATAAAATTAGGATTTAGGGTTAGGGGTTTAGTGTAACGGGTTTGTACATGTGTATATGTCATGAAATTAGGGTTTAGGAGAACTACATACATGTTCAAGTGATAAAATTAGGGCTTATGTTTAGCATGTCATGAAACATGACCTAATTTAGCCCTTTCAATCAATTATAGACTCAAATTTAGGTTCAATGGGTTGAAATTGGCTACATTTGCATTCAAATATGTATTTTTGATTAAATTAGAGTCAGTTAAGTCATACATGTTTCATTTAGATTATATAATCAATTGGGCCATAAATTTGGTTTAGGCACTCAACTTTTCCCAAATCACATCCCTAATTGAACCAATCAACTAATTGGTTCAATTCATGATAGATAGAATCGTACTTAATTTTATCCTAAATCATATATATCATGATCTTATAGTTATGTTAAGAAGGGGTTCAAATTGGCCTCCCCTACCTCTTCAATTTAATTGCCCCTATAATTTAACCTTATTATGTCACGTGTGTACCTCATACACCCATACTTGTGTTAAAGCTATCAGAGATGTATCAAGTCTTAGAAGTTTCAGAGTTGACAATGCCCTAGGAGGCCAAATTCAATTATATATCACTATGTGTACCTCATACATGTTCGAAAGTGTCAACACTATTAGAGATATCAGGTCTTAAAATATTTAAAGAGCTAGATAGCATATCCCTGTGAGGCTTGATCCAATTAGATATGTATGCATGTGTGTATCTTGTACACACATAAATTTGTGTTAGAGATCTAACTGCCACTTGTCCTAGAAGCATCAGATTTGTTAGAGCCTCAGGATATCTAATCCAATCAAATATTTCCACATACATGTGTAGGTTTAATACACCTAGAGAAGTGTTAGAGTTGTCAGATATGCACATCTTTGATACTTAGACATGTTCCATCACTGAGCTAACCAATCCAACTAAGGCCTATTCACAAATTTATCATACATACATAGAAGCCAATAATGTTTAAAGATTGACATCGATCCAATAAACTCATGTCTATTAAATAATTCACACATGTGGTGCGAGCCTCTGACTTGCCATTACTGTATGAAAATTATCATGTAGAGCACTTTAAGGTCCCATCCAAATTTCAAGCAAGCACCGAATGTTATCAGTTTTTTACATGTATACATATTCAAATTATTTATATCCCTCTACCTTGGATTACCTCTAGAGATCCCAAAACCTACATTCATATTAAGTCCTACATGCAGGAGAGAACACAATTCAATAATGGACGATCCTTAACCTCAAATCCCAAGTTGGAGAAAGAATTTTGAGACATGTACTACTTTATTACAATCCACATCATAAGGTTTAATATCATTACAATGAAATATGAATAAGATGATTGAAGACATATGTACAAAATATATATAATCTTCAAACCTTCAGTGAGGGGGTGCACACTAGTATTCAATTCTGATCAACCATCTATATGAGGTGAGCAATCCAACACCACATGAATAATTATTAGGTCTCTCTGCTTAACATCATCCTTGAGGGGAAGTAGGTCTCAGATATAGGGGACATTGTACCACAAGTTTAATGTATCTTGAATAAGTTTAATAGAGTTTGAACTAGGATAAATTATACATATGTCATACTTGGTCAATGCCAGGTCTACACTATCCCTTAATGGTTTTGAACAAAGTTCTTAGTGCAAATAGATATTTTCTAAGCTATATATTCATCACTAGGCACGTCATCTTAAAATAACATCTTAATAAATTACCACATCATCACTAATGGATACATGTGACCATTTTAAATTTATTGAGCTCAAGACCACATCTTATACAAAACAAAATGCATACCCAACTTGACCAATATATTTAAGAATTTAACATGTAAATACATTGTAGGTTCATCATCCTACTTTTGTATCTTACCATCCCAATTACATAGTAAGGTATAAAACTCTATGTTATTGATAAGCATTAAGTGTTGTCTAGCTTGCTTTTGAGCTTGCAATTATTGCATCCATGGTGCACCTAGGACTAGTCCCATGTCAAAGACACACTCTTTAGATGACATGGGAATAGATGGAGTGGTTGATGGTTATCCCATGTGTGATGGAGGGGTAAATGAAGGATGTGCACAAAATGGAAGATTAACCAAAATCTCACAAGAGATCTTAATTTTAGGCAAAATTTGAATAATGTATTTGAATACAATAGGGGAATCAAGTGAATAATTGTAACAATATAATACTCTTGTTATACATTCAATTGGGACCTTAAAATGCACCTATTAAATTAGATGCACTAAGTGACCTTAGAGGAAACATAAGTGACTTTATTAAACATAATTTAGGAATGTTTTTTAGACAATACAAGGCATGATTCATAGGTATTAGGCTGCATTAGATAGCATTCTTGAAATATATATCAAAGAGATGCAATGTTACACCAAGGGCTCAATTCTTATTTCTACTTACACAAGATTATCTATACTACATAGTCTAAATCAACGGGCTTGCCACTTAAACAAATTAGTTCAAAATTTATAAATAAAGGGGTTTGGTCAAATATATCAAAGAAACAACAAAAGGGTAAGATATGATTTTAGGGAAGTAGGATAATATCAATAAGAAACACAAAATTTAAGGGCAAGAAGGATTTTAGGTAAGTAAGGTGGTAAGCTATATCCTTTCCCTACTAGGGGAAAGATCCCAATAGTTGTGCATGTTTCAATTGTCAAACAAGGCTTTTGTTAACATGCGTTCTATTGATGAAACATATTGGTGTATATATTTATATATTAAAGTGTACCAAAAGCTGAACATGTAATATCTAATACTTGTTCAACATTTATTCTATAAAATTAAAAGTAACCAATCACATCTTGATAAGTAAGAATCAAGTATTGATACTTTAATGAACAATGATTGGCACACTAAAGGTTAAGTTTTGATCATAGGTTTAAAAAATGCATTTTATGACCTCTTGTAATAAAATAAGTTATATTATCAAATGTATAATGTGTTAGACCTTGAAACCTTAGTTATAAGTAGTTAAGATGACATATTGAAATGGGTAAATTTTTTGAAGTCTAATACGTTGTTATGGCACATTAATTCACTGTCTAGAGCTAATGGGACCTTTCCCCTATAAGAAACACAAAATTTGACAAATCCCCTATAAGGATGCATGACTAATGGGACCTTTCCCCCATAACAAACACAAAAAAATTGTTTGTTTCATTTTATGTCTAAGAAATGCATACACGTTATATAACATATACGCATTGTATATTATGTTATGGAATGCATAGGCATTCCATAGCATGTACACGTTATTTGAATTCAAATTTAAAATTGCCCTTTTAGGCTTGAAAATGGCTTGGATTTTTGAGCGTTTGGCTTGGGACTGTGCATCTACAGCCGAGACCAAGAGTTTTAGAAAAAAACTAACAAATTTAAACTTCAATCACCAAATACGCTATGGATTTCAACATAAAAATTCAAAAAATTATTACCGTTATGATAAGCACGTTGTCTTCTTTCTAAATGTATGATTTTTATAATTTTTGGGCTATTTTAAGGGATCAAACTATAATTATTTATAACAACACCTTTTTTAGGCCTCTACATGCCTCACCCATACATGCCTATTCATAGATATATAATTTGGTTTTCATTTATCCAACTAGAAAACAAAATATACGGTAACGAACTAAGCCTAATTCTACACACATTAAAAAAAAAATCAAATTTCATTTTTTTTTGAGGTAGTTAGGGTGGGTCACATGGACAACTATCCATTTATTTGTTAGTTTTCAGGATATACTAAATTACAAAATTAATAAAAAAAAATATTCATCAAAAAATATAAAAAAAAGTTCGTAATAAACTACAAGATCTAATATATAAATTCACCAAAGGGTTTCTAACAATATTTAACGATGCTCAAAAAATGGTGGGTCGCACAGAATGGTACAATTCAATTTTTCTTAAAAAAATAGGTCTTCTTCAAATTTTAGATGTTTAATCTTTTTATTTTTAACCATTTAAAAAAAATAGTTTTTTGAAAACTAGACTTGAAATTCCACAATTCATATTTTTATACCATCTTCAAATTTTGAGTGCAGCCATTTATAATTATCTGCAGAAGTTCATATTTCTAAAATTTTAGAAAAATCATGTCCATAGGTAGGCCCTTTTTTGTCCCCCAAATTGGTGCACTTACCCATAAAGCACAATCAAAACATCTAGAATCAACAACAGTGTGTGTGACTGAGTTCCAATTTTCAATCTCCTAACAATTATACCTCTCATCACAATCCTATCATCCCTCAAAATCTTATACATTACCATCAAATTGGATCCCCTAATATAACTTTTTTTTGCTTTTTATTTTTTTGACATATAATATCAAATTGAGCAAAAGTTGCTTTAAATCAAGGAAAATAAAAAAGTGTAATAGTTCTTGGCTCTTTTTTACATATATTGAATGACACTTTCACAAGTAAAATATAAATTTAAAACTACATGACTACAAATACAATCTCCCTTATTCTTAAAATCTTTCATTACTTGTTTGTTTTCATTAATGTGGTTGGCTTGTTTTTATTTTCATCTCAAGATAGGGGATGTTGTATTTTTAAAATGTCAATATGTATTTATTTGATTGCAATTAAAAAATACAATATTTTATATAAATTGTTTCAGTTCTCTATCAATATTTACCAATGGAACTTTGACTGGTGTTGATGGAAGCTCAACATGCATTCATTCATCCTATATATCAAATGAAGATCGTAGCGGTGCACTAGGACATACCTCTATGGTTGATGTTATGAAATCAACTAGCATGTCACAATGGCTAGTCTAGCCAAAAATCACATTAGTGGATCAAATTTCATCAATGCAAGTACATCAAGTAGCACTAGGGGCCCAAATCTCAATACCTAATTACATGGTAATAAGAATGAAAATAAGTGGCATACAACATATGTTGAGTAAAGTGGTAAAGGAGCATTGATTGTGTGTTGTTGGTCAATCCAAGGTTTTAATTTGATAGTGACCGAAAATTAGAAAAGTTCATTGTTTGTCTCTATTTGTCTTTTCAAAAAGTGGAGACTACCCTATAACATTAGAAGTAATTTTTAAGATGAAAAATATATATTTTTACATTCGATAAATATCAACTTTCCCTAGAATATAAGTTATGTCAATCGATTTTGATCAATAAAAATTACATTAATTAATTAATTTGTTATTTTCTATCACATTAAATTTCTAAACTAATGTTCAATCTCATAAGCATGTAAAATTACATTGTTTTCATTGGTTGTACAAAATTTAAGGGAAAAAAATAACACTTGGTGATTACAATGTTACCCACATAGTAGGTACTAATAATTTTAAAACATATAAATTAGGCATATCTTTTTTGAAATAATAAATACTATTGGAAATGATTAAGTTTGTTATATGTTTCCTTGTACCTTAAAACTACATCTACACCTTACACCTTAAACTTTGCTCTCCCACTTAAAGCTAAATTTACTGAAGATAGGTACTGGGGAGATTAAGATGGTGATGTTGTTTGTCAATTCCACTATTCAACCCTTGCCCTCCCAACAAAAATAAAATAAGAATAAGAATAAGAATAAAAACAAGAATAGTAATAATGGCCTTGGAATTTAAGTGATCCTAGACATAAGTTTGATTCCTAACGTACCCACTATGTAAGCGAAGGTCCATTTCACATTATCCAAGAAATAATGGACTTACCCTATATTAAAATAGTCAGTTTTGGACTAAAATCTAAGTTCCTCTCATTTTAAAAAAAATGTGCCTAATGTGTAGAGCGTAGACTATCAAGAATGTTTCTTTATAATACATTAAAGAGTAGCACGTAATAACAAGCAGTGGTCAAATTTGAAGGGTTGGCATTCATTTCAAGCTGAAGGGTATTTGTGCATCCAGCCCTTTGATGAAGAAAAGTTGTAAAATTAGTTGCCCTTTTATTGACAAGTGTAAATTTAGTTTCCCTTCAATTAACAAAATTAAATTTAGTTGCCCTTTGATTGGTAAGAGTAAATTTAGTATGCGTGTCACTAAAAGTATGAACTATAGAAGCTTCGATTTCAATTTATTAGAAAATGATTCAAACATAGAATAAAATACTTATTAAAATTTTGGAAATACAACCTACAAAATTTATTCAATGAAATTATAACATTCACCCAAAATGGTATAATAATCATAATTCATAACATCTTACTTTATACAAAGCAAATGTACTTCTATTTTCCAATGACAAGCTAAAATAAAACATTTAAATCACAAAACTAGGTTGAATAAAATCTAACTATGTGAATTGCAAGGTTATACTTACAATATCAACTCGAATATTCATAACTTCCATATCTAGTTGGTTCATTTCACGGTAATTCCTCCATATGTCAAGACCCAATCCATGCACCTGCTAAACCCATTCATAAGTGGGTATCCCTGCCAACCTTAACCATCAGTTGGAAATAAAAGTAGGAATGTAGTAGCCAACTTGGAGCATACAACTAAAACTAAAATTGTGATACAAAATAACATCATGCTTTTATTTTTCCCTGTATACACCATTTTTTACAATGCACAACAAACTTCCAAGACCAACCTAACTCATTATTGTTGCATCTGCACCCAATCCAACAAGAAGAGCATTAATAGTACCTGTTTATAGTCTAGTAATAAACACATACAAACGTAAATGTTATATTAATTATTATAAATGGTTTTAAATAATATTTAAATATTCAATGTCAAAAATAAAGTAAAATATAAATTAAATATTTTGAAAGTTTTAGTCTTATATATATATATATAAAGTGAGATCGGTCTCATAAAACTATATATATTTAAATATATATATATAGACAAGTTACAACTACAAGTTTTAGCGGAATGCATTAGCCAATTTTTTTAAAACAACTTAAAATTTTAGTAGAAATGTGGGATTGAAAGTGGGAATTTTGTGTCATATAAATGTCATTAATAAAATTTCATGGAACTGGGAGACTGGGAGTGGACTGTGGGTAGTTGTTAACTTATTTATCCACAGTTCATTTACCTTATTGAATGTAAATTACCAAATTATCAATCTCGATTCTCACTATAAATTAGTATTATAAATATATAAAACCAATATCACAATTCACTATATTTACCAAATTACCAATCTCACAGTTCATTATAATTACCAAATTACCAATCTCACAATTCACTTTAATTACCAAATTGCTAAATCAAAATTGTTTATAATCATTAATATAGTGTTCACATTTATATGTTTTATTACTAAAATATAATTACTAAATTACCAATGTCATAGTTCACTGTAATTACCAGATTAAAACTCTTTAAAATCATTAATACAATGTTTACATTTATATGTTTTATTGCTAGACTATGAACAAGTCCCGCTAATGCCATTCCAATCTCACAGTTCACTTTAATTACCAAATTACCAAATCAAAATTGTTTATAATCATTAATATAGTGTTCACATTTATATGTTTTATTACTAAACTATTATTACCAAATTACCAATCTCACAGTTCAATGTAATTCCCAGATTAAAACTCTTTAAAATCATTAATACAATGTTTACATTTATATGTTTTAATTGCTAGACTATGAACAAGTCCTGCTAATGCCATTCTTGTTGAATTAGTATTATAAATATATAAAGTTAATCTCACTGTAATTAATAACTTTAATCAAGTCCCGCTAATGCCATTCCAATCTCACAGTTCACTTTAATTACCAAATTACCAAATCAAAATTGTTTATAATCATTAATATAGTGTTCACATTTATATGTTTTATTACTAAACTATTATTACCAAATTACCAATCTCACAGTTCACTGTAATTCCCAGATTAAAACTCTTTAAAATCATTAATACAATGTTTACATTTATATGTTTTATTGCTAGACTATGAACAAGTCCTACTAATGCCATTCTTGTTGAATTAGTATTATAAATATATAAAGTCAATCTCACTGTAATTACTAACTTTAATCTCACTGCAATTGCCAACTTTAATCTCACTTTAAATTAGTCTTACAAATATATATAAAAATATTATTTAAAAGTATTTATAATCATTAATACAATGTTTACATTTATATATGTTTTATTACTAGACTATGAACATGTACTATTAATGCATTTCTTGTTGAATTAGTTTGTGTGTGTGTGTGTGTGTGTGTGTGTGTGTGTGTGTGTGTATAATAAGACCAAAAGGATACAAGTCACAACAATCATGATTCATAACATAATACTTTATAAAAATTAAATGTACTACTATTTTCTAAGGACAAGCTAAAAAAAAACATTTAAATCATAGAACTGGGTTGAATAAAATCTAACTATGCAATGTTACACTTACAATATCAACTCAAATATTCATTACTTTCATATATAGTTAGTTCATTTCACAATAATTAATCCATATGCCAAGACCTAGTCCATACACCTATTGAGCCCATCCATAAGTGGGTATCCCTCCCCACCCCAACCATCAGTTGGAGATGGAAGTAGGAATGCAGTAGCCAACTTGGTGCATACAACTAAAACAAAAAATGTAATGTAGAATAGCATCATGCTTTTGTTTTTCTCTGTATAAACCACCTTTGCCAATGCACAACAAAATTTAAAGACCAATCTAGCTCATTATTATTGCATCTGCACCTAGTCCAACAAGAAGGAAATTAGCAATTTTTGTTCAAAGTCCAATAATAAAACATATATAAATATAAATGTTTATTAATGATTATAAACAATCTTAATTAATATTAAAATCAATTCCAAACAACTTTCACTTCACTTAAAAAATGTTGATCACTAAAAATATGAATTATAGAAGCTTGGATTCTAATTTGTTGGAGAATGATTTAAACACACAAAAATAAAATATATATTTATTTAACTTATATTGTTGGTTTCAACTTCTATTCAAAAATTTCCTCTGATACTAATACTATTATGAAGTTTTTGTTTTTTTTAATTCCAAACTGTTGTAGTAATGGATCTATTGGTCTAGAGGAAGAGGCCTTCATGCTTTTATATGCTTTCATTCATCATACATAGCATTCCAGTCTACCTCATTTAGAGCATGAGGTGTACAAAGGGAAAGAAACATTAACATATTCAATGTTTTCAAATAAATTCTAGATCGATCATCATTCTTCATCATGTTTGACTTTGAAGAATCTCTTTCACATACTGTTGTGCTAACTGAAATAACAAGAATAAATTTCCATAGTTGCATTAAACATGAAAACCCTTCAAACCATTCAGGTTCACCTCCACAAAGATCCCACGCTCCAAACATATGTTTTTTTTAGTATGATTTATAATTAGTACAAATAAATTCATCCATATCACTTAAACATTTGATAGTGTCTATAATAGGTGAGTTTTAAACACCAAATTTTTCATATAAACATGTTAACCATCTTTTTGTTTGATGGTCTCTATCATCCACCTCATCATAATCATTATGAGGACTGAAAAACTTAGCAACATTAAATATTGATAAATTTATGAACCTTGCATCTAGAGAGTCAATAAATTTCAGTATATATATATTTTTTTCAGTTCAATGCAATCATCGAGAGTCCTTGATATTTGTGAGTTAGACAAGCTCTTAAATCTCAATAGATGTATGTGTATTGTACCTAGTCTATCTGCAAACTTAAGAGTTCTTCCTGGTGCTCTATTTAAAAAGATGAAATATGTATTATACCTGTCTCAAATATGTCTCTTTAAAATCTCCTACGAAGCATGTCAATAGTAATGTCTAAGGTAGTGCCAATGGAAGTAATGTCAACATGGTCATCTTAAACTTTGTACTCAACTTATTTAACTCAATAATCACATATGCAAGTAAATGGATGAAAAATTGTACTTGACAAATTCTTGTCAAATCATACATTTTTTAATCCTCTAACTCCCATTCTCTCAACAAAATAGCCACGAGTTTGACAAGCCTTTTCATGACCTTTCCTCTAGAGAGCCACCTAATTTGATGATTTTGCAACATTTTTAATTGACTGATTTGAAATAACTCCATTAGATCTCTTAATGTTCTATGTCTTTTAGCAAAATTTTCAAGCCATGAATACATTTGTTTACAAATTTATCAATAAATTATAACTCTAAAAAATAAGATGAAGCATCATTTGTTGTTAATGCTTCTCGATGAGCTATGCAATGAATATCTATTGATTGAGAAACATCTCAACGAAGCTTAGTAAATAAACTTTCATGAATGTTCCTCATAGCAAAAGCCCCATTAGATCCAAATCCAACTAACTTCATTAAGGATAAATTCATCTCTACTAAAAGACTTATCATGACATTATACATAGACTAAGTTGTTCCATCCTTTATTTGAAGGAGGCATATAAATTTTGTTACACATTTACCTCTTCCTTCTTTTTTCAAATATGTAATGAACTATCAAATGTTGTTCTATAGTCTGATCAATACTTTTATCAATTAAAATTGAATAAAATGGACTACAAAAAATTTTATCTTTTAATTTTTTTCAATATACCTCATTTTCATTTTGTAGAAACTCTTTTTCAAATGTGGTATTTGTATACATAGAGTATCTATCTATCAGAGGCATGTGTGGAGTGCCTTTATCCTTTTTCAAGTCTCATATTAGTTTATAGACTTTTAAAGGTAAATCATGCATGGCAACAAACTAAATATTTACTATCACAATATGATTATCTCCTTCTTAGCATCTGCGATTAGTTCTACATATTTGGTAATTAGAATACTACTTTGTTTGCTTTCTCCCTCCAAAAGTTGGAAAGCAAATTTATGAGGCTCTGATTATGTATGCAATCTTAGACCACTGACTTGAAGGGTGGTACTCCCATCTTTAGTAAATAGAGTCTCTTTATTATATTTTACATACTGAGAACATTTTATCCTTTCAACACTATTGCAATCTTTTACAACATAAGCCCATGGAAATTTTGTTTTCTATTTTGACTTCAATGTTCTTTTCTATTTCTTTGATGTTTGTTCCTTTTCCCAAATCTGTTCTCCATCTAATTCATAGTTTTATTCATGCAGATGAATATCAAAGTCTTCATTTCTGGATTGAGATTGTTTATTAGAATTTTGAGAAATAAAAAATGCATCAGCAAGTGATAGTTGTCTTTCATTATTCTTTGGATGACTAATAGAAGCCATTTTTTCACAATTTATACATACTAAAAAAAATTAAAATAAAAATTAAATGTTGATGTAATAAGTATATACTTTGCCTTACAATAACAATAAATGAGTTGTATTGTTTCATTTTTATGAGACCAATCTCCCTTTGAATTAGTATTTTAAATATATATAATATAATTAAATTATATATATATATATATATATATATATATATATATATAAATTTACAGTGAGAATCAGGATTGGTAAATGGTAATTTACACTCAAGAAGGTGAACAGACCAACAAGTTAATAAGTAACAACTATCCACTCTCAATCCCACAAAATTTTATTAATGGAATTTATGTGACAAGAAATATTTAATCCCACCTTTACGTTAAAACTTTAAATTGTTTTAAAAGAATCGGCTAATGTATTCTGCTAAAACTTGTAGTTATAAGTTTACAACTTGTCATTTGATTTGCTAAATTTCTAATGCATTCTACTACTGTTAGTCAACGTCGACGGAGGTTAGATTTGTTTTTTATGCATTCATTGCATTGCATTTATAATTTATAATAAGTTTGTAATCTTATAGCTCGTAGACTACAGTGTGTACATCGAATAGTTTACATGCATTTCACATACATTTAACTATGCATTATACACACACACACACACACACACACACACACACACACACACACACACACACACACACACACACACATATATAGTTTCATTTTTATGAGACCGATTTGAGTATATATTACCAATGTCATTTCTCATTGTAAATTAGTAATATATATATATATATATATATATATATATATATATATATATATATATATATATATATATATATATATATATATATATATATATATATAATCAATTTGCAGGGAATATATATTACAATGATTGCTTTTATATATTTATAATACTAATTTACAATGAGAATTGAGATTGGTAATTTACACTCAGATTGGCTTATATATATTTATAATTCTAATTTGCATTGAATATATTAATTTCTATATTATAATAAACGGTTTTATATATTTATAATACTAATTTACAGTGAGAATTGAGATTGATAATTTACACTTAGATTTGTCTCATAAAAATAAAATTGTATATATATACACTGCATATTAGTATTATATATATATATATATATACACACACACACATTGTGGATTAGTATTATCAAAATATATTCACTGTAAATTAATATTATAAATATATATATATAAATGAAACTGTATATATATATATATATATACTTCTACAAATTAGTAATATAAATATATATTAAAAATGAAAAATATATATTTAGAATTTTACAATCAAATCAAAATACCTATAAATTATAATCTATAAAACTATATCCATAATCCCTTGCGGTTGCAAATTTGTATTATCATAAATTTTTAAACCCTAGTTACTCCACATAATTGCTTTCTGAAATTCCATTCTACTAAATTGCTTAGGAAATTGGGGGGTTCAGTTACCAGTACTTCCCTGAATTTCTAGAGTGCAAATTGCAAATTTGCAATCAATCTCCGGAGACCACAAATCCAATTGGGTCAAAGTTTGAACTTTGGTGGATAAACAACGTTGTAGTTGCAGAGCAACAAAAATGCCTTTGGCCCTTCACAAATCACCTTGTGAATTTGTGAGCAAAAATCTAGCTGAAAGTCTAAAAGTGAAACTAAGTCTCTAAGTTACGCTCAGAGTAGCCTAAGCCAAAGCCATGGCCCATGCCCATTGCCATTATTAATTACAATTTGTTGGCAGTTGGCATTGGCAATGGTGACCACAGGGCACAGTAAAATCATGATAGTTTGGCAAAGGCTTACTGCAAATTGTAAATGCAATGCAATGAATGCATTCAAACAAATTTAACTTTCGCCAGTGTCGATTAGCAGTAGTAGAATGCACTAGTAATTTTACAATTTACTAATTTACAGTGAGAATCAAGATTGATAAATGGTAATTTACACTCAAGAAGGTGAACAGACAAACAAGTTAATAAGTAACAACTACCCACTCTCAGTCCCATGAAATTTTATTAATGGAATTTATGTGACAAAAAAAATTTAGTCCCACATTTACGTTAAAACTTTAAATTGTTTTAAAAAAATCAGCTAATGTATTCTGTAAAACTTGTGGTTACAAGTTTACAACTTGTCATTTGATTTGCTAAACTTCTAATGCATTCTGCTACTGTTAGTCAACGTCGACGGAGGTTAGATTTGTTTTTTATGCATTCATTGCATTGCATTTATAATTTGCAATAAGCTTGTAGTCTTATAGCTCGTAGACTACAGTGTGTACATAGAATAGTTTACATGCATTTCACATACATTTAACTATGCATTACATAGAATAGTTTATATTGTTTCATATATATATATATATATATATATATATATATATATATATATATATATATATATATATATATATATATATATATATAAGACAAATTTACTGTGAGATTGGTTAATTGGTAATTACACTGAGTAGTTTTATATTTATAATACTAATTTACAATGAGAAATGACATTGGTAATTTATACTCAAATTGGTCTCATAAAAATGAAAAATATATATTCACATTTCATTGTAAATTAATATTATAAATATATATAAAAATGGAATTATATATATATATATATATATATATATATATATATAAAATTCTAATTTGTATTGAATATATTATTTTTTATATTATAATAAGTGATTTTATATATTTATAATACTAATTTACAGTGAGAATTGAGATTGGTAATTTACACTTAGATTCATCTTAAAAAAATAAAATTGTATATATATACACTGCATATTAGTAATATATATATATATATATATATATATATATATATATATATATATATATATATATATATATATATATATAATACTATACATACACACATTGTAGATTAGTATTATAAAAAAATATATAAAAATGAAATATATATATTAGTAGATTAGTATTTTTATATATTTTTTATAATACTAATCTACAATGTGTGTATGTATTCATATATATATAGAGTTTCATTTTTATATATATTTATAATATTAATTTGCAGTGAATATATTTATATATATTTTTATAATACTAATATACTTCTACAAATTAGTAATATAAATATATATTAAAAATGAAAAATATATATTCACAATTTTACAATCAAATCAAAATACTTATAAATTATAATCTATAAAACTATATCCATAATCCTCTGCGGTTGCAAATTTGTATTATCATAAAATTTTAAACCCTAGTTACCCCACACAATTGCTTTTTGAAATTCCATGCTACTAAATTGCTTAGGAAATTGGGGGGGTTCAGTTACCAGTACTTCCTTGAATTTGCAATCAATCTCCAGATATTAAACAACCTTGCACGTTGACACCACAAATCCAATTGGGTCGAAGTTTGAACTTTGGTGGATAAACAACGTTGTAGTTGCCAAAAATCACCTTGTGAATTTGTGAGCAAAAATCCAACTGAAAGTCTAAAAGTGAAACTAAGTCTCTAAGCCTACGCTCAGAGTAGCCTAAGCCAAAGCCATGGCCCATGCCCACTCCCATTATTAATTTCAATTTGCTAGCAGTTGGTAATGGTGACCACAGGGCACAGTAAAATCATGATAGTTTGGCAAAGGCTTACTACGTATTGTAAATGCAATGTAGTGAATGCATTAAAACAAATTTAACTTCCCACAATGCCGACTAACAGTCGCAAAATGCACTAATAATTTAACAATTTAGTAAATCTAATGACAAATCGTAAACTTGTAAGTTGTAACTACAAGTTTTAGTAGAATGTATTAACCAATTTTATTAAAATAACTCAAAAATTTTAGTGGAAATATAAGTATTGAGATTGAGAATTTCGTGTCATATAAATACCATTAATAAAATTCGTTAGTAGTGGGACGAAGTCTCGAGAATCGGAGAGTGTATAGGTTGTAACCTGTAAGACTATGCACTGGGCAATAGGCATTAGGACTACTAGGGTGGTCGCTGTAAGTCCCCCACTTAAAACTTGGCTAGGGTAACAAGGTGGCAGCCGCAAGACCTAGTGACAGTGATTTTTAAAATTTGTCTTTCTTTTATCATTTTAATAATGATTATGCCCTTTTCAATTGTGATGCGATTTTTAAATTTCACATTTCTTTTTATGATCATTTTTTTTTCGGTCCTCTAAAATAGATAGGGAACCTTTTGACGAGCTGTGTCGAATTCAAATTTGACCGCTGACTACGAGGATGTTTTGTCTTGTCTAGTTCGAGGATCTGGCGTCGATCAAAGGATTCTGCTGGGTTATCTATTGGCATTAATGATGTCAGTTTCGACGCACGCGTCGTGGCATGCAGTAGGGGATACCGTTGCCCGCCCATGTCCTCGTTTATGTGCATTTAATATCAAAATATCTTTTACTCGGCGCAACGGCAAATGGTTTCTTACCCATTAAATTATCATCATCAACCTATGTCAGGTACATCGTACATCATTGATTATGTATCGCCCAATAAAAAATAATATAATACTCATGGTGGAGAAGAGAGAAAGAGGAGGGAGGTGTTCATGAACTCGGGGGAAGCCAAAGCAATGGCTCAGCCTCACCACGCTCTACGATTGAAGCAGATTAATATAAAAAAAAATGATTTCTCTGAAGAAGAAGAGGAACCCTTGTCTCCTTATGGAGCCATATTTCGCAATAGTTTGATTGATTCATACATCTTGGTTATTACAGGGTTAAATAAATCAGTTCATGTTCCTTCCATGAAAACAGCTCTACAATCCACTCTCAGCAAACACAAGCGTTTTTCCAGCATCGTGGTCAGTATTCAAATATACATATTTTTTCTGGGGATAGGATTTAAGTGATAGCTTAGCAATTTTGAGTTTTAGTGTCACTGATTTTTATACAGTTTTATGGGTTTTCTTTATGCTTGTTGGTGAAAATCAGGTGTTTCTTTTTCAACTAATTTAGATTGACCTCAAGAATCCCATCTCTTATTAATATGAATGGTTTACTGGATATTTAATCCATCTACTATGATTTCATTTTTAGAATGATACACTTAAATATGAATGGTCTACTCGTATTCATTTCATCTGCTATGATTTAATATCTAAAATGACACCGAGTATCAGTTAAATATGAATATCGAACAGACCATTCAATAGTTTCTTATGAACCATTACATATATATTATATGATATAAGTTAAGTCAAAACTACACAACTGAATCCCAATCACATATAGTTACAAAAATATAGGCATTTCTGACCATGTTTTAGACACTTCACATAATTTTATTCCACACTTGTGTAAACTATATTTTGAAGGGTTTTTGGTTGTTTGTGGATGCAGGTTAAATCTAAAAATGGAAATCAAAAATGGGTGTCGAGGGATTTTAATATGGATGATCACATAATAGTGGCAGAGCTTAGTGCCCATCATAGAGAGAGTTGAGAAATATACAGCCACCCTGGCTACTGCTCCACCCCTTGACCCCTCCATTCCTCTGTGGCAAATCCATGTATTGAACTACAGATCAGCAGAGGCAGAAGCCAGTGTAGTTTTTAGAATTCACCACTGCATAGGCGATTGTGTGTCTCTCACGTCCCTCTTCTTGGATTGCACCAGAAAATACTCTTAACCCTCAATCCATGCCCACCATACGAACAATTCAAAAACCAAAAAAGACTCCAACATGGAGCTTGATTGCCATATTGCAAGCAATATGGAATCTGATATTTTCTTTATGGTGTACTGCTTTGAATTTGCTCCATGTTGTGGCAACTTACATGTGGATGAAAGATAGCAAAATGGTTAGAGGACCCCAACATGTAGCGTCTCATCCCAGGCGTCTTGCTCATGTTACGGTGGATCTTGAAGACATTACCATAGTGAAGAAAGCTATTAATGGGGTACAAACATATTTCCATTAGTACTGACTCTTTTTAAAAATATATCTGGTACAATGCATAGACATTTGATGTAATATATATCGAATTGAATGTGCAGACAGTGAATGATGTTGTCACTGGAATGCTTTCGGCAGCATTCGTGAGGTATTTCAATCGGTTATGTTGTAAGTATTGATGCATTCTGCTTTGGACCTGTTCAAAGGATATCAAAATATCCCATTCATGTGTCCATTGTGTGCATAACATAAAAACACTGTTTTTTAACTTTGGTATATTATTCATTATATAGAGTGGACTGTGTATTGTTTCTTTAATTGTTGAGGATGAACATCACAATTAGCATGCAGGAAAAATAAAATTCTGCTTAGTACGACAACTGGGGTTAGGGTATACATTAGGCCAATCTTGTTGGGCATAGTTTTCTTTGTGCAAGGACGGAGGGGTACCATATTCATTCAGCGAAAACCTTCTTGGGCTTAGAGAGTTAGTTCAAGGAATGAAGACGGATCCATTCGTCCTTATTTTTTGAGTTTAGTGACAGGATTGAGAGGTAGGGTATCTCTTCCACCAACCTTCTTCGGTTTAGTTGCAGGATTGAGGGGTAGGGTATCTCTTCCACAACTTTCTTGAGCTTAATGGATTAATGTAACGATTGAGAGGGTTTCCATTCCTCCAATCTTGTTGGGCTTAGTGGCAGGACTTAAAGGCAGGACATCTATTCTGCCAACCACCTTTGATGTAATGGAATAGTGCATGTACCAGGTGTTATTGTATCCATTCAACCAACCTTCTTTAGCATTCCTTGGTTTAGTGGCCACTGATTAGAAAATTTTCTTCTATCATTGAATATGTTCTTTTAAAAATTAACATATTTTACATTTAAAAAGCTGAAAAATGTTCAAATTTAATCTTAGGTGTAGTCTCATTTTTTTAAATTTTTATTTATTTAAGGTAGCTTTAAGAATTTCTACCTTAGTAGATGGCATAACAGTTGTAATATTACCATTAATAATTTATATAAATTGAACAACAACAGTTTTGATGTAGTGTATCTTTTTTTGAAGCCATCTAAAAAATTTGTATTTTAATAGATGGTATATCAAACGATCATCCTCACCAACTGAACTATAACCCTTGTAATGGTGTGTATCTTCTTAATCTTTAGAAACTTTAGTTATTGGTAGCAAATGGATATTGTATTCTTGTTTCTACGGTATGATTATTAAAAACCCCAACTTCAATGTAATTTTGACAATAGTTAGACACATTTCCAATAGCAGTAAAATACACTGGAAAACCACAAACCACTCTGGTTAGACACACACATTAGTAGGAAGACAACGTGGAAAGAGTTGGACGTTGTAATTCTCATTTACTATTATCTTAATAGACATTTGTTGTCAAGGAGCTTAACAATTGCATTTTATTGTGAACTTGCCAGCCAGAGATGGAGCAAATTGGAGAAACCCAAGAATTCGAGCACTTGTTCCAGTGAATATCAGATCGTCCCCAGGGCTTCATGTAACATTATCCACACACCTCTACTTCTCTGACTATATTGGTTCAAAACAAAAACAAAAAAAAAATTGTACTAAGCTATATACATCAGGGTTTTTTTTTTCAGACGATGGAAGAGATGATGAAGAATGGTGAGGACGCCAGGTGGGGGAATGCAGTTGGCATGTGGGTTCTCCCCATTGCAGTAAAGCAGCAGAACCATTTTCTGGAATATTGTCGAGTGGCAAAGGCTTACTCCAACCAAAAGAAGGCATCGTTGGAAGCGCAATTTACCTATTACCTTGTAGACTTCCTGTTACGCTCACTGGGATGGCGATCCCCTGCCGAGCTCATGTTGAGAATGCTGTTGAACACCACACTTGTATTTTCAAACGTATTAGGCCCAGTGGAACAAGTTCAATTCCTTGACAACCCTGTCTCACACATTGTTACAATAGTGTTTGGTCTGCCACATGTAGGTCTATAAACACCAACACTGCATCAGCTGTTTGTGTTTGTGTTTGTGTTTTAATCTAATTGGATAGTATTATGGCAGGGATTGGTAGTACATTTTCAGAGCTATGTAGGAAAAGCCAAGCTTGTTGCAATGGCAGCAGAAGATGTGTTTCTGGACGCTGATCAACTGTGCATGGATTGTGCTCATGCTCTTTCTCGAATGAAACAAGAGGCTCTTCTCACTAATACTAACAATGGTGGAAGGGATGCAAGATAGTGTTTGTTGGTAAAGATTCAACAGTATTAAGTATTATTATTGAAAAAAGGAATAATTTTCTTGTAGCATTCACTTGAATACTCTTATATTTTGAAAAATCTGTGTAACGTTGGTAGTTAAGAATTGATTCAAGTATTATCACGCATTCTAGTACTCTATAACTTACTCTTCTAGTTGAGAGACCCTGCGATGCCCCCAAGCAGGGACCATTTTGACAATTAATGCATTTTCCAAAAATATTGAAAGAATGATGAGCAGCTTGGTGTAAGGGTCAAAGACAATTAAGTGTAAATGTGTAATTAGTAGAGTCAGTAATCATACGGTGTTTTTTTTCTTATTTAGTATTAAAAATTTTAGAAGGTTTTATAACCTATTCTTCTCGATAAAGTTCAGTCAAAATAAAAGATTCACTGTGATACCTTTATAATTAACAGCCACTCCTACGGATATGGGAATATTGATTTTCAATTAATGCATTTTTCAGTAGAGTCTGTAATCGTTTGAATATGTATGAGTTTTGAGATCTGACACTTCTCGGCCAGGGCAGTACATGTATTTCACACTTTCATTTAATTAAGGTACACCGACACAATTTTTGTATGAACATTAAATATTCCATCGTTCAATTTTATGTGTGAACGTTTTTGGAAACTGTCCAAAACCCTCGCTCATATCATAGACTCCTCAGTGATTAGATCACGAGTACATGGAGAAAGTTTGTAAATGGTGAAGTACGTTCTACATCATGCGTCTATTTGGACCCATGTATGTATGAATATATTTTGGCCGTAAGCGTTTTTATTTTGGTACCCAAATTTTTTAATAAAATATATTTTAAAAAATATATTAAATTGAAAAGCTGTCACATTTTTATTGATTTAAGAATAAAACTTTTGTTATTTGACAGGGATGTTATCATTGTCAGTATATGAACTTTGCGTTGGATCAAGTAGTAGCAATATTTGCTTGGAAGTGCGGTATGAATGGGTCGAGTGCACCTCCAAATGCACTCAGGGTCGTTTTTGGTCATCATGTGTGCATATCTTTTGGGAGTATAATTTTTTTTTGTCAATTTTAAAGTTTAATGACAAATACTTGAACACATTTTTAATTAGAGTTATGAAATGGTTATACTTGCGAATTTTAGTAGTATTTTTGTAAAAAAAGATAGGGGTTACATAGTGGTCAATTCTTCTCATATTTGATGAGGAGTTGTTTTAGAGGATTGAATGAAGTGGCGTGATATTTATTGGTAGAGCAAATTATTTTAATAACAAGAAAAAAGTATGATAGAATGAGAAATACATAAGAAATATGGATATCTATTTTACGTAAAAGTCACCTCTTTCAATTTGACTTTGTGTAAATAGCATTGCGAGTTTGATAATATATACTTGCCAATTTACAACTTTATTTATGTTTTGTACTAAAATTTGACCTTAATATTGAAAAATATTAAAGGTGTTGTGACTCACATGTCCCCATCTCTTTAGAAGAAACAAGGACCCTCATGTATTGAGCATAAAATTTCTCTCAATTTTATAGTTCAAGGACAAATACTTGAACACTTTTTAAGCATTTTATAAAAAATTAAAAAAGTGTGCATCTAAAATTGTTAAGCTCATAATATAAGAAGAACTAACCCATTAATAAGTCCAACTTTTAATACATCTGTTAATAGAATCAATAATTTCATTCAAGTTGTGAAAACGACGACGAAATATGATGTTGAAAAATATTTGAAAAACTGTAAGTGCATAACTTTAAAAAGGTCGAAATTAAATATAAAAAAGTTGAAATTAAATATCTTGCCAAATCATTTGATTGACCAAAGATAGAAAAATGTTTAAGCTTGGTGATTCGTATAATGCCCGAAAAAATAGATAAAATAATACCTGTCGTGACACACATAAAAAAGATCCACATTAAAATCTTAAAATTACCTTACCCTAAAAGGTCCACACATATACACAATAACCATGAAGTTCAGTCAAAGTAGGAGACTCGCGGTGCAAACCCTCTACGGATCTGAATATTAGTGCATTTGCCAAAAATATTGGAAGAATGATGAGCAGCTTAGTTTAATCGCCGAAGAAAGTAAGTGTAAATGTGTAATCAGTAGAGTCAGTAAACTATTGAATCGTACAACGTTTTTATTATTATTTGGTATTAAAAATTTACAGGGTTTGAATCTGTATGAGTTATGAGATTTGACACCTCCGGATCAGTACATTTATTTCACACCTCCGTTTAATTAATAAATATCGATGTAATTTCTCACCTAAGTTTAATTAAGAAATATCAATGCAATTTCTGTATCGACATTAAGAATCTCATCAGTCAATTTTATGTGTGAACTTTTTGGAAATTGTGTTTAAAACCCTGTGTCCAAAACCCTCATGCATATCATAGATTTTGGGAGCATAAAATTTCTAGCACGAACATTCAAGGAGGCATTATCACGTTAATTTTCAATTACTTAGAGTACTGTTTTTATTCACAATCATCAATGCTCTACTTTGTCATTATTTTTTGAAATGATATTGCTTCTTCTAGTCATAATATCGTTTCAAAAAGAGGGAAATGTAGACACCTCAATTTCACCATATAATATCAAAATTCACTTTGACATATTAACCCATCACCTTCCCCAATTCAAAAAAAATTTAACATTATTTCCCTCCATTTTCAAATAATGAGTTAATCATTAATTAATTAATTATAATCACGCACATCATTTTCCTCAAATACTAATTAAAAATCTAGATTTTACACTTCAATTAAACATCCTCCACATTTGTCTCAACCACGTGTTGATTCATTCAGCGAATTCTTCGACTTTTTCAATCATATTATGAGTCATCTTAGAACATTTCAACCTTCTCGATGACTCAACCAACTAACTTGGCCCATTTTTTGTGAGTCACTCAACCACCTCCCCTTTTTCCTCAACACACGTAATTAGTTATTATCTTCATGGATGAAGACCAAAATATAGCCGTGGAACATTTAGATAATTTAACAAATTCAAATAATCCTCAATCATTCATCTCATCCCCTGTAAGCCTATAAATTGATGTGTAATCTATCACTTTGAATCATCCACCTTCAATCTAACACAGTGATATCAAAATAAATTTTAACTCCAAAACGTTGCCTAATTCTCTTTGCTTTGGAAAGGAGTTGAGCACCCACATTTAACATTTAAGAGAACATCTCTATTTGATCACAATATAAAAAGTGTTGAATACTTTATAGTTATAAGTATTGTTTTGTTTATTACTTTCTTTCACTTGTTGCTCTATCTTGAATTTTAGATTTTAGTTTAGATTAGATTTCATGTTTTAATTTTTTAGTTAGCTTGCACTCTAAATATAATGCTTACAATATGTGCATTCAATTAAAACTCATTTAATCAATTCGACCTATTCTAAGCACAAGATAAGACCTTATTACACCATAAGGCCATCTACTACCAGCTACATAAATGATATTATTTTTAAAAACACCTATACACATGTATGCATTGACTCGGATCTAAAAAACAACACCTTTCCTAAAGGGAAAATAATGCCCAATAGGACAAGAACGACTATTGTTCATGTTCGTGTCTACTATTTTTTCCTTCCATCACAAAAGATAAAATTTCAAGGAGAGAATATTTAGGGTCTACCTTAAGATTTATAAACTCTCAAATGAGTTTTTTTCCCTCTTGAACCACTATAAAAGCACATTAAATTGATTCATTTCAATGAATCTTGGAAATCCTATCAATTCTATTACAAGAGCTTACTTACACAAGTGCACATTGAACAAAAGGTCCCTATTCTTCCCAAATTAGGTTTCAAGCATTTAAATTAGTCATGAGACTTG
Source organism: Torreya grandis (assembly GCA_037957365.1). NCBI lineage: Eukaryota > Viridiplantae > Streptophyta > Pinopsida > Cupressales > Taxaceae > Torreya > Torreya grandis. Next base: position 1,347,752 of record JARHVA010000085.1, read on the forward strand.
TTTGAATTTAGTTTTATGCAGCCCTAGCCAAGCATGATCAATTATTCAAGCCAATTATATACGCTTTCATATATTCAAAGAATTTTTTTTCCCAAAGAACTTAGGTGGGAGAACTACACGAAGGTTTGATCCCTCTTTGAATATTGGTATTTAGGCAATATTCAACACAATGGGTTATTGAGGTCTAACACAACCCCGACTACTAACCCATTTTCCTCCTTCATAATAATCTATCTCTTTGTGGCACAACGCTAGGGTTTACAACTTCAAGAAGGCATATATAGGTCTCTACAATTTTTGAAGATTAAATTAGTGTAAGGATACCTAAAATTCACTGTCAAACCTAATTGTTTTAGAGGTCACAATATTTTAAAAAAGTATAAAACTGCCCATCATGGAAACAACCACTGTCATTCCTATCTTTGAGGGCACTCAAGCTCATTTTCTAGGAAGTTTATTAGTTCATTGAATTATTTCTGTTTTTGCATTCTATTTTTCTATGTAGTCATCTCATGACTCAAAAAGCTAAGTACATATTTCTTTTGCACAATTTATCCTTGTTTGTTTCCATATTGATTTTTCCATTTCAGGCATTTATCTTCAGTTTGTTATTTAAGACTATGCTTATAATACCTTGATTTATTCAATTAAATTTATCTAATTAGGGTTGATATTTATATATTAATTCAAATTCAGGTAAAACACATAGATGTACCCAACTACATCATTTATTTGGGTATAAATAATTCATAGCTATCCCCCTTTAGGTTCACATAGGTATACATAATTAGGTCAAAATATAGTTCATAGCATAAACCCCTTATGATTCAAAATGTAGTAATTACTAGGCAACAAATATAGACCACTAAAGGGTTTACATTAGTATTGGGCCTTGATGTTAGCTCACTCGATCTTGGTAGCCTATTGAGACAGCCTTGGTTGTGGGATCAATTCTCAACTTACCTGTGGTGTGTGTTGAGGGCCCCATTTCTCACCGCCCAAATATTTATAGGTGGCTTGGATCATGTTATAATATTCCAAGAATTTAGTAAGATTTATATAAATGGTGATTCAATCCTACCACCATGATATGAGGTCATTTGGGGTTTTTCATCATCCTTTATATTGTCACAGGCCTTTACTTATGTAATAAGTGTCATGATGCAGCTTCAGTACATGCCATTGAGAAAAGAGTTAGCTACTGCTTGCGATTTCTTTTATTTTTGATATGTAGGGGCATGTAGAACATGGCTTTACCTAGGAAAATATTTACAATCCTGAGAAAGTAGAGTCTTAAGCACATGTCATACAAGTTGATTAGTTTGACCCTATGGATGCTAAGCGCATTTGTGTAGTTTCAGAGAATGAATTCATTTCACATTACCAAATACATTGACAATATTTCACAAAATGCAGTGAGCATGTGCTCAATCTAATCTGTTGAGCTTTGTCAGTATTCTAGTGTGTGCTAAAATAAGAGCTTTGAAATAGATAGGGATATCTTTAAAATCATAATAAAAAGGCGATTTTAATCAGATGTTGCAGTTGCAAGTGCACTGATAGGCATATATGGGCAATGTGGGAGCATACACAAACCATTTGGGTTGATTGGCCTTGACAAGGCTTTAAAGTTTTTGAATGAATGCCTCATCCATATTCAGATTCAAAAAATTGCATAGAACAAAAAAGACCTAGCAAGGAATTTACATTTGCAGATGCAATGATTAGCGTAAGATTTCCTCTTTGGCATTTTTAGGTTATTTCACCCTCAAATAGTATATATTATTTGTGTTCAATTTCATAGTTTATGTCTTCCTCGCAATATTAACATGATTCTGGTTTGCATTCAACAAAGTGGCCAAAATTACCTAGAGCCCTATAGAACTACAATTAGGGTAACATCTAGATTGTAGCTCTATTAAACTATTCATCTTGTTTTTATGAATATTGGACTATTTATTTTGCATGCAAATACACAATTAGTTATCTAGCAACAACAATAACATTAAATTGTGATTAGCATTATGTGCATCATTAATATAAAGTTGTTATAGAAGCTTTTACTATTGCGCCACCAAGTGATCCATATGGTGTTTTATGGAATGTGTACACAAACCATTTGGGTTGTTTGGACTTGACAAGGCTTTAAGGCTATTTGAATAAATGCCTTGTCCATATGTGGATTCAGAGAATTACAAAGAACAAAAAAAACTTAGTAGGGAATTTACATCTGCAGACATGATGATTAGCGTAAGATTTCTTCTTTGGCATTTTGTAGTTCTTCCACCCTCAAATTGTATATGCTATTTGTGCTAAATTTTATAGTTTGTGTCTTCATCACATTATTAATATGATTGCGGTTTGCATGACAAAGTGGCCAAAATTATCTGCAGCCTTGAAGAACTACAATTAGGATAAAACCGTGCTTGTAGCTCTATTAAACTGTTCATGTTATTTTTATGAAGATTGGACTAGTTATTTTGCATGCAAAAATACAATTAACTATCTAGCAACAAAAATAATATTAAATTGTGATTAGCATTACATACATCTTTTACCAAAGTTGACATTTACTAGAGTGTAGATGTACATGGCCTTTCATATATCACCGGAATGGTAGCCTTAACAAATGTAATATTTGGGCAACTATGCTTTAGTTGTTGATAGTTTATGCAGATTTTGGCAATTGTGCACACACATTATTTTTATTTTTGTCAAAATTTGCTTTTAGAATTTATTATTGTATTTATAAATCTAGAGCTGAATTTTTGATTGTTAAACCATAATATTAATCAACTTCAACCAAGTATGAATGTAACTTTCTATTGAACAAATTCAGTAGGCTTCTTTGACAAGAACTAGTTTGTAGTGTGGGTCTAGTTGTTATGGTTTCATTATTGTCAACTTGAATTTTAGACATTTTTTATTTTAATAAAATAGACAAATACATATAAAACTAGGATACCCTTCCCACCAATGACCAGGCTGCTATTTGTAGAAAGCTGTTAGGTGCACACATTATATAATATCAAAACATTTCCACGCATCACAGAATAACTACCAATTGTCGTTGTAGCATGTTCACAACACGTAGTAGAAGCAAAGACAAATGGCTCAAAAGTAATGCTTGGTGGATGTCTTAGGGTTTCATAGAGCATAGGCCTGGTTTATGTGTAGCAAGCATTGATTTGTTTATAGATGTATCTAAGTAGGAATATTGAAAAGATGAAGAAACCATTATTCTGACTAAACAATATTCCAGATGCATTGATATTCCAGATGGAGGTAAATGTGAGAAACAAGTCATCTTCCAAGCCTCAAACTGTTAGGTTGAATCTTCTAATAGGATTATTTCCTCTACCTCAATGAACTCTTTTAAAAATTCTCATGCCTACAGAGGTACGTTATAGAGAGGCATAGATGGATTGGGTGGTGCACTTATAAAATCTATAGAAATCAAGATAAAATACATCAAGCCATCTAGCCAGTTTTGTAGAGCTGCAGGTGGCCAGGTTTCTTTCATTAAAACAACAAGCTATGCGTTGATTTATTCTTTTGAATAAAATATATGTGTGCGCGCCTCTCTCTCTCATATTGATTTGGGTTTTCTGCGAAGCATGTATCGAAGGATGCAAGCAATTTTATGCATTCAAATATACATTTTACTTGATTTTATGTCATTTGTCCATTTGTAATTGGAATACAGGTTTCTTATGTTGTAGACATACAAAAAACTCGGATACAGGTTCCTTTCTTTAATAAATATTATATTTTTTCATCCCTGAATAGCCACACAGGAATTAACAGAATGATAATAAGCATTCCTATAAATTTTGAAGAATGAAACCATTAAAAAAAGGCCATGAATATTTTAAATCACATGACATAGGAATTAACTGCACAAATCTGAAGGAAATAAGGTTTTCAATGCATTTTGTTTCATACCTTAATCAATAGCAAAATAGCAAAAAATCTGGCAAAAATCGTTTCTGGGTTCTGCTGCCATACTTCTAGGTCCTGTATAAGTGACAAAAATTCATTGACTTGTCCGAGATATTGCGAAGGGTTACTCTTAGCAGTTGCATATGCCAAAAACAGGTGTATTGAAAACGTGATAGAGGCATTTAAGGAAATGCAATAAGCAGATTTAAATCCAAAATCCACAACTTGTGTTAGCATCCTCCCAACCTATAACAAAATGGGAGCTTCAGAACACAATGCAAAAGGCATTGTGTGAACTTCACCTACTACAACTTGCATTTTGCTTACCCATGGAAATTGTCACTAAAATTTGTCGAAGACACATCCTCCTTCAGGTTATAGTAAATGGAAATAATGTTTGTTTTGTCCATGAAAAAATATATAGGAAAATAAGGAAAATCAAATAATGTCATTGGCCACAAATCATAGATATTAATCTCTATTTAGGACAATTACAAAATCCATAAAATAATATTATTTCCCACCAGACCTTCGAAAATACTTGCATTCTTTGACCCTCTATGAATTTCTATTGGCTGCCAGCAGCAACAGGTCAATTTACTTTTCGGAGGCAGAAACAATAGTACCTGAGGGGCAGGTACTAATAATAGGTTAAACGCAATAGAGGATACCAAAAATCATTGTAAGGTAGAATTTTTTTGTTTATAATCATAAATGCTACCACCATGGCCAAGCTCCATAATATATCTTGAATTCATGTGGGATAAGTACCCTTTCATATGGTATAATGTTTTCTTTCGATCCAAGAAAAATCGAATCCCCCAAAAATATTGACTTTAAGGAACTCATTTTTCCGTTCAAATGTTGGTAGAGCTTCTTTTCATGTTCGTCATGCAATTCCATTTATTTTTCCTTAAAAAATTTGTCACTTTGTTAAAAATTCAGCTGCTTTTAATTTTAAGTATTATTTAATCCTCTTTTTGGGGCCCGATTAGTTGTGTTTCATATGGTATAATGCTCCCTTTCGATCCAAGAAAAACCAAATCCCCCAAAAATAGTGACTTCAAGGAACCCATTTTCCATTCAAATGTTGGTAGAGCTTCTTTTCATGTTCGTCATGCAATTCCATTTATTTTTCCTTAAAAAACTTGTCACCTTGTTAAAAATTCAGCTGCTTTTAATTTTAAGTATTATTTAATCCTCCTTTTGGGGCCTGATTAGTTGTGTTTTTAACTCTCGGTTTCATAGACTTCTTGGTTTCATGGAATTTATTAAAATATTTCATTTCATTCATTTCATGACATTATACTTATAAACATATAAACATATAAAGTTTAAATTATGAGGTGACATCCATATTAAATTCTCATCAATTGGTTCAAGAATCACAAACCAAAGATATAACTAAACTTGTAAGTAATTGTTTAACACACAAACATTCATAAGCATTTTTTAGTAGGTTGGAGGAATGATAATTTTTATTATCTACTTTGGCCTTATCATCATATAGCCTCTTTCCCCATTAGCAATTTTTTTGGGGCATTTAATTCTTTAAAAGTCATCATTGTCTCACAATTCTTAACAATTTATATTTAACCTAATTACAACATAATCATGTATTTTTATTATGTAGGTGAAGGAATTTACAATCAATTTTAATTATTATTATTATTTTTTTTAATTTTTACTCAGGTGTTATTAATTAATTTGAAGATGACCTCTATGAGTAGTCATTAATCTAATGGCATGTATTTCCTCATGTATGTTGTTGATAATAATCGTAATGCAAGGGAACCCACTTAATACATAAGCACTCATTAACATTTTTTTAGCACATAAGCACTCATTAACATTTTTTTAGCACATAAGCACTAATGAACATTTTTTTAGCACATAAGCACTCATAAGCATTTATTAGTAGGGCAGAGGAATGACAAATTTAATGAACTATTTTAGCCTTCTCATTCACTACCCTCTTTCCTCATTGGAAAATATTTTGATGCATGTGATTCCTTATAAGTCATCATTGTCTCACAATTCTTACCAATGTGGGATTAAAATAATTACAACTCAATCACATATTTGTATTAGGAAAGTGAAGGCTTTCACGATAAATTTCAATAATTGCTTATTTTGTGAGATTTTTACTTGTGTGTTATTAAATCATCTGAAAATGACTTCCATGAATAGTCATCAACCTAAGGACATTTATTTCCTCGTATACTTTTGATGATGATGATGATGATGATGATGATGATGATGATAATAATAATAATAATAATAATAATAATAATAATAATAATAATAATAATAATAATAATAATAATAATAATAATAATGCAAGGGGACCACTTAGCACAAAAACACTTGTGAGCATTTATTTGGCATACAAGTGATCATCAAAAAATTGCTAGTAGAGTAAAGGAATGATGAACTTGATGAACCACTTTCACCTTCTCATCGAATCACCTTTTTAACTTATTATAAAATATTTTAGTGCATGTAATGCCTTATAAATCACCCTTATCTCAAAATTATTAACTATATGGGATTAAACCAAATGCACCCAATCATAAATTTGTATTACATAGGTGAAGCCTTTCAGGAAGAATTTTAATCATTATTGATTTTTTGGGTTTACAATAATTCAATTGCCTAATATAAATACATGATTGGATTTTATTTGGGTTAATGCCACATTGGTAATAATTTAGGGACAAGGATGACTTATAAGGCACTACACATTCCAAAATATCTACAAATGATGAAAGAGACTAGAGGATGAGAAGGCCAAAGTAGTAGATTAAATTTACCATAATTTTTTATATCCCTTCTAAAGGAAACACAGGACATGTAGGTGGAGGTGGTGTTATTAGAAACAAATAGAGGTAACTTAGTTGTAGCATTTGTAGGAAATATTGTTGTTTAAACAAATCATTTTGTAGAGGAAAATGATACTCTATGTGGACTGATAGCAGTGAAAAACATGAAGATCACTCATCTATCCATCGAAGAGGACTATCTTAATATTATCAACTACATTTTAAACTAGAATCATCCAAGTTGGAACATTAAGAACATTTTCATAGATGTGCTAGAGGTCCTATAAACCTTTGAGTAAGTCTCTATTACTCATAATTATAGGGAAGGCGATAAGGTTGTTGACTAATTTGTAAATAAAGGTTTTTCTAGTATGGGTTGTGAGAAGTGAGGTGACATTCATGACCTGCCTCTTTCTGCGATTCAATGAATAAATGAAGATGTTGAAAATTAATCTTTGTCTATTGTTCCTTAGGTTTTGGTTTTCTCAAAATTTTATATAGACCTTTATTGGGAATGGTCTTAAAATGCAACCCTTTTAATTTTAGCCCTATATGAAAAGGCTTTTTACGGTGGCTTATTATTAACTCTCCACAAATTCTTGTAGCCTATTTTGGTAACTATGGTTCTATCCTTGTTATGCTACTTAGTGGTGTTACATGTTGTTTTCCACCTGCATAAAACCTTGTTATGACCTTTATCATTAAAGATTTATTTTTTGCTTCAATAATTTTTTTATTATTGACAAGCCAAGCATGAAATATTTGGATAATCTATTTTAGATTTATAGGTGTGGTTGAGACAAGGATTTAGTGGGTCAATTCCTTTTTAAGATATGGATTAAATGAGTAAAGGATTTAATGTTGACATGAAGTGGGAGTGTTCATAATAGAAAAGGGCCAAATTTTATGGAACATATAATAATGGCATATATATATATATATATATATATATATATATATATATATATATATATATATATATATATATATATATATATATATATATATATATATATATATATATATATATATATATATATATATATATATATATAATTAATGGGAGAATTCATACTAGGTTCATTATGGGATGGGATAAAGTCATAACAAAACTAATTTATTATGAGAGTATGTAGTAGAATCACATCATTTGGCATGTTTTGAGGTAGGGGGACTAACTATCTTCATGGAGCAAGTTATGGGTTTTGAACTTGTTTTATCTATTGATCTCGCCAAATATTGGGAAGTGAGGACAATTAATTTTAGAGGAGTTTCATGACAGGGCCTAGGTTCCCCAAAGCTCTGACACAACTTGTCAGATTTAAGAGCACACATGATTACCTTTGTATAAGCAACTTAAACATGCAGAAATAACCAGAAGAACAAATAACTATCAATGAGAAATAGCACAGAATATGAGAGGCAACACACAATTGTATTCAACTCAGTTAGAAGGAAATTATAACAAAGAGATCACACTCTTCTTCCACTTCGTGGGCTTACAGTAATCTTTCCTCAAGAGTAATCTTCTCTCAATAGGTCACAACACACAGCTAACACAAGCTGTTGTTCACCTCATTGTACTGCCAGTACAATCGAGTACGAACCGGTACTCCAAGTAGATCTCACCATGATCTTCCTCCTTGATGTATTGCTGTCACCTTGGATCTTGCTCCCCCATGGATCTCCTTTTGACCCTCGCATACACACACCCCTGCAGACCAACCTGATCTTACTTATCACATGTAGATCTCCACCATGATCATGCAACACCCTGCATATCAAACCTGATCTTACATACATGAAGAATCCTACTTGATTCTACCATGGGAAGAACTCTCATAGTTCTACACCTAACAATACAGCCCATGAGTCTATTATATAGATCTCATGCATACAATGATTAGACTTGCGGCTCAAGACTCAAAATAGCCTTTACATGCAAACACTCAGTTCAACTAACTAACTGTTCGTGCAACGAACAGTTCTGGAACACACAGGCGACCGACATCGGTCCCTGTCTGCCTGGTGCTGACCGACTCCCTATCGAGGTCGGTTTCCTTCTGCACTGTCTATTGACCGACGTTAGTGATCCTGTCGACGCTGGCAACTGCATACTCAACATCCTCCATGTTTGCAACAAGGTGAAGTTTTTAGCTCCATAACCTAACAATCTCCCACTTGGAGATAAATAGTTGCACCTATACCTATACCAGTACTTTGTCTAATCTGCATCCTGGCTTGTATTCCTCTTCAAGCTCAATCTTGAAGACTACCCACCACACTCCTTGTGGTGTTAATCCTGTGCCTGAATTTCTTTATCCTCAGCTTACCTTCTTCTGCCATTGCTATACTCCCACTCAAACAGAAACCCCTGTGAGTAACCTGTAATCAAAAAACCACTAACCAGATCTGGGCCATCTGTTAGTCAAACTCGCTCTGAGAATGTCCAACCTCGCTCTGATACCATTTGACAGGACCTAGGTTCCCCAAAGCTCTGACACAACTTGTCAGATTTAAGAGCACACATGATTACCTTTGTATAAGAAACTTAAACATGCGGAAATAACCAGAAGAACAAATAACTATCAATGAGAAATAGCACATAATATGAGAGGCAACACACAATTGTATTCAACTTAGTTAGAAGGAAATTACAACAAAGAGATCACACTCTTCTTCCACTTCGTGGGCTTACAATAATCTTCCTTCAAGAGTAATCTTCTCTCAATAGGTCACAACACACAACGAATACAAGTTGTTGTTCACCTCATTGTACTGCCAGTACAATCGAGTACGAACCAGTACTCCAAGTAGATCTCACCATGATCTTCCTCCTTAATGTATTGCTGTCACCTTGGATCTTGCTCCCCCGCAGATCTCCTTTTGACCCTCGCATACACACACCCCTGCAGACCAACCTGGTCTTACTTATCACATGTAGATCTCCACCATGATCTTGCAACACCCTGCATATCAAACCTGATCTTACATACATGAAGAATCCTACTTGATTCTACCATGGGAAGAAATCTCTTAGTTCTACACCTAACAATACAGCCCATGAGTCTATTATATAGATCTCATGCATACAATGAGTAGACTTACGGCTCAAGACTCGAACTAGTCTTTAACATGCAAACAACCTGTTCACTTAACTGACTGTTCGTCAACAACAGTTTTGGAACCGCACAGGCGACTGACGTCGGTCCCTGTCTGACTGGAGGTGACCGACGCCGGCCGATTGCTGTCGAGGTCGGTTTCCTTCTGCACTGTCCACTGACCGACGTCGGTGATCCTGCCGACGCCGGCGACTGCATACTCAGCATCCTCCATGTTTGCAACAAGGTGAAGCTTTTAGCTCCACAACCTAACATTTCAATCAAGGTTTATGTAAAAAACATCGCTTGAGTTTTAGGATTGACATGGAAAGAATAAGATTTTACAAATCTAAAAGGTCCAAGATAAATGATGTAAAAACCTTTATAAATGGTAAAGTGAAATTAACAAAGTACTAAGTAGCTTAATTTATGGAATCCATAATATGGCCATGAAGTGAGGTTTCATTACAAATTATGAGGTATTTGACATTAGAAGGTAGATTTAAATGTGAAACTATTTAGTCTCCCTTTTTCTTATTGATGTCATCAGAGAACTTTGCCATTGACAATCATTTAGGGAAACTGACCTACCTTGAAAGCCCTTATCTTTCTATTATATTATGAAGCTACATATCTAACCAATGTCCTTGGGTTAGTCCCATTAGTTATTGTCTTGGACACAAGTCCCTCTAACTCCAAAGATCCTCCTATGACTTCCCTAAGGAAAGAGACTAAGTGGCCTAGATCCACTTCTACCACATTCCAATTGAGAATTAGGGAGAATTTGAGAAGGAGATCATTTTAGAGAAGGATATGAGGCCAAAGGAATTTAATAAGGGTTGTACTATTGTTGATGTGATTTAGATTGGCACTCCTAGAGATGAATCAAGTAGAGACATTTATAATAAGCCTTTTTCCAAGCTTAGTGCAAACCTAGAGAGTGGGTAAGCCTAAATGTAGGGTAATACTAATGCAAAATAAATTTAAAAAGGCCATACTAAGCATGACCAAATGATATATATCTAGACGTGTGAGAGTAATATCAAAGTGAGTAAAGAAGAATCTACTTACAAGAGTTTGCAAGAAAGGATTGTAACCTTAAAGAAAGATTTAAATATTTATCAATGCATAATGAAATGAAAATGAAAGAGTAAAAACCAAATTGGAGATGCTTCACCAAAAACTTAATGGAGATGAATCCCAACCTACAGATAAAAATAACCTATAAGCATGAGTCTTGGATAATGACAGGGTTTATAAGTGAACTAAACAATGCGATATATTAGTTGAAAGAAAACATGGGTAAGATAGAGGCTAAAAATACATCCATAAAAGAAGTTTTGAGAAAAGTTTTACAAATAGTTAGCGTAAAAATCAAGAATAGTGCAATGAGCATTACAATGCTCCAATAAATATTAAAAAAGAGGAAAATGAGTCACGTTGAGGTTGAAACTAGGACAGGTAAGAAAAGTAGAAGGCAAGAAAAAGAAAAATTTATAGAGGATGAGGATTTGGACATGGAATTTGTATAAAAGTATACGAAGTTCTTAGCTGAGAATTGGGATGGAACTAAAACATTAAGTGATTTAAGACCTCCCTAATGTTTAAATATCTTTAATGCCTCTGTGTTATGCTTGTTATTATTGGTTGTTTTATTTTTTGAAGATGGTATGATTGCTATCATATGTTAATAATCTCTCAACCAAAAATTTAAAATATCTTGTTTTGTGGTTTGACATGGTAAGTTATTGTTTGATGATATATTTAATGTCTTGAAATTATAAAAAACTTTGGGCATTTTTAAAAACCTATTTTTTAACCCTTCATTAATTTTTTTCCTTTACTTCAAAGAAATTTATCCCTTGTATTGAAAATTCATTCACTTCAAATAAAAGTTAAAATACTTGGTATTTATCAATTTTGAATAGAAAAGTCTCACGAAAGAAATATTAGGAATCTTGCATCATACATCCAACTTCTCAAATCATTATAGTACACATGTATAATATAATATTTAAATACATTTCTAGTATGGTGTCTTATTAGTACCTGTTGGAGGTACTATTGTTTTGGCCTCTAGCAAATAATTTCACCTGCTCACTGTTGACATCCAATCAGAATACATTTTGATGAAAAATCAAAACTATTTTCAAAAGTCTAAGGGGAATGTAAATATTTTATTGGTTTATAAGTTGATGTTGAAGTCGTAATAGTTTCGCTTACCTGCAAAAAAAAAAAAAAATGACAAAGGTTTATTTTGTCCATTTTCCTATGCAAGCCTTTAGTAAAAGCGTGAACATGATGGGCATTTACTGCATGGGACGGAGGATGTTGCTTTAGCAAGAGACTGCGGATAAAATTCATTCCCAGATGTATGCGGTGAGTTGTAAGTTGAATTTTTTACTGGCAAATCCATAGGGCACTGGATACTATGATTTTACTATTGTCCAAATGATGTCGCTGGGGATGATTTCGAGAATTGATATCCATAGGAATAACTATAAACTGATCGTGAATGAAAATGAAGCATGCGTAAGCATGAAGATAAAATGGTGGAGATCAGGAAAAATAAGAGGGAAAAAAGTCTGTTGAAAAAGTGGAGAGAGGGTATGCAAGCAAATCAGTTTGCTCCCAAGGGTATGCAAGCGCAACAATAAGCTTCGAATAGTGTTTTTTAAGATTTGATCTAGTTCTTATCTCGCAGGGATCTATAAAAATGTTTATTCTCTGATCTGGCAATATGTGTTAGGGTTTTTATTGTTGGTAAAATATCTACTTGGCACAAGGACATCCAAAATATTTTTCATATCTGCAAAAATGTTGTGAATATATTTAATTCACATAGGAGAATCTGCAATTATTTGTTATGTATACAATAATATTTGTCATTTCACTGAGAAATGTGGTATCCCTGTTAAAATATGTATCATTTTTCTATACTCCCAAAAAAATTATTTATTAGTTTGTTTATTGGGAAGACAAATATTTATTTTAACTACCAACTTTTACATATTGATTATTTTCTAACCTGCTTCTCTACACCAACCAAAACCCACCTTTACAAAGAAAAATCTCTATAAAACATTATTTTTCACTGCTTCAATTTCTGAATAGTCAAATGCTCCTTCTAACCCTCTTGTGCTAGCCATCTCAGTGTTTTGCTGCTCATTCTTTTTTTCGATCGGAATGATGGACCTTGGCTAGAGTAAGAATGGGTCAAAGATGCCAAAGTCTTGTTGTCATATCACTAGTTAATTCACAACTGAGAAACCATTGATTAGTACTATATATTTTCAATCATATCTCACATATTTATAGATGAGTTGTGTTTTGTATAACACTATTGAATCATAATAGCCATGTTTTTGGTTAATAGTTAGTCAAACAAATTTTTTCTAACATTTTTTATTCACTATACACTAAATTGAAAACAACCTTAAATATTAAACACAAAATAACATTCAAAGTTTATTCAATAATTTAAAAAAGTTCAATAAGGACTAAAATTACATTTTTCTTATTGATAAGATGGATACCATAAGTTCCTAGCCCTTCAACTCCTTAAATATTTAAAATGAATCATGTCAATAATATTGCTTCAATCCATCAATGTTTAAGATAGGCTCCAACAACCATCAATAAAGTCTTTCACACATCTCATTAGTCATTTCTTGAAAAAAAATTATATTTACTCAAAAGTTTGTGGTCTGCCCTATTGTATAATGGTGTATGATCATTGGCTGCAATCTGAAGGCAATTATTTTGACCTGCCTACCATTGAAAACCAATGGAATATTTTGTGAGTGGAAGGAACATAACTAGTATTTAATGTAGGGAGGCTATAAATCAAAGCCATTTTGCAAAGTTTGCTAAACACTACCAATAACTTATTGTTTTTACCAATTGTCATTAACAAGTGATTAAAATATCTAACTAGCATTTAATAAAGTCAAACTAAAATCATTTACCAATGTTTGCTGGATACTACCAATGTTTTATTGCATTTACGAATTATGAGATACACCCACCTGCACTTGCATTTGCTTGTGAATTACTAATAAAGCATTTACGAATTATGAGATACACCCACCTGCACTTGCATTTGCTTGTGAATTACTATTACTATTACTTGCTGCTTAGCTGCACTCTTGTCATATCTCTAGGTAATGGTTTCATTCCTTTTTCAAATGTCTTTCATTAAAATATAATTCTATAATATTCTTTTAAACCATTTTGAGATAATATGTATTTATTTGGCCAATTCAGATTTTTCATTGCAACTTTATACTTTTGGTGGGTCAATGTACAATTTTAAATTTATAATATGTTTTTCATTCGGGCAGTAGAAGCTATCAATAGGTCATAGGGTAGGTTAAAATGCATTAAATCTCTAGGTTTATATCGATTGGAAAATTGGGCCAATGCAAAAAATTCAAGTACTGATTATTAGGTGGAAAGCATTAAAGTTATTTGATTATTACTTGAAAAACATTTTTTTGTAAATTGAGAATTCAATCTAGAAATAAGATGACATTTGTTCTATTCCACATGTTTTGGTTCATTTTCATAATCACCTAATGATGAATCAGTGAGTTTCTATGGACACTCAAATTGAATTTCATTTAGCGTTTATCTATTCAAAATTATTTTCAAAATATTTTTTGTTTTTGATTTTTTTTTGTTGAACATACAATTATTTTCTGTATTTTAACTTTTAATTGTTTTAATATATTTAAATATGTTGTCCCATATATCACCCTTGGGATCCAAATCAAAAATTCACGGAGTTTTATTTGTAAGACAACAAACATAGTTAAAATAATTAAAATCTATCTCTTTGTAGATAAAGTTTTCAAAGTTGATGACAAGCACAAGAATATTGGGGAAAAATAAGTCTAAGAAAGTACTGTGATAATATGGAGAATGAATTGGATAAAATATTTTGAAGTAAAATTTGATGATGGGAATATATAGAGTCAAAATGTATTTTTGAATGGGCGTCAAATGTTGGGAATTGCTAAGATGGTTATCCATATTATAACTATATTTAAATAGATGTGAACATCATGTTGGCATTTAAATTTTTTTGTGGGGGGATAATGATGTATATATATTTATTTATTTATTTATTTTGGTTCGTTGTGGTCAACTTAATGAATGACTAGGTTGAAATAAATTTTAGATTCTTTGTTTTCACTTTGATCAAGGTAATTATGAGTGCTTAGAACCAAATAAACCTTCACTACATTGATCACATCTAATTGGGATTCTGACATGTCAAATTCAATCTAATTAACAATTTAATAATACAAAATCAAAAAAATAAGGGCATATTTGTATGCATAAATAAAAATAATATTTTATTTCTCTAATCAATCATAATTATGATCTTGGTAATCAAATTTAGTTTTATAATAACTGTTGAATACTAAATAATGAATAAAGATGGTTAATTATATGTGCATAACTCTGAATCAACTAATCACTTCTAATTAAGGCCTTGGTTTATCAACATCTATCAAATAAGGATATATGATTTGACATAATAAAGACATAAAAAAATTATTTACTTGTGCATAATGTTAAATTGGACTTCATTATTATGACTTCCAAATATAATATTTTCAAATGCATTAATAATAGAGGAATGAAATGTCATTATATGAATGAATATTTATGGAAGTCATCTTAAGATGACTTAATAACACATAATTAAAAATCCCCAAAAAATAAACAATAATTAAAATTGTTCACGAAAGCTTTCAACTATCTAATATAAATACATGAGTAGGTTTTAATTAGGTTACACATACATAGGTAAGAATAATGAGACAATGTCGACTAACAAGGCCTTACACACATCAAAATATTTATTGATGGGAAAAGAGGATAGAGGATGAGAATTTCAAAGTGGTAGATTAAATTCACCATTCATCCACCCTAATAAGAAACACTAGTGAATGCTTGTGTGCTAAATAAATGCTTACCATCTAATGTGATTTGGGGATCTATTTTACCAAATTGATCCCCCCACTGATTCAATCACTTGATTGGTTTAATCAGAGGGTGTAATTATCAAAAAATAAAGCTCCCTCAGGATAATTACGACTACTTAAAATCATTTAGGGATCATTTTTTCCCAATTTAGGTCCCCATTAAATCAATTGGTGATTGGTTATTTAGGGGCATAATTATGGGAAATCTAACTCCCTCAAACTAATTACAACCACCTAAAGAGTTCTTCCCCTCAAGTTTCCATAATTAACTCCCCCATTGAACTTATTACTTAATTAGTTCAATGGGGGACAATTCATGCAATCATTTCTCATCTAATATAGTATTCTTCATGTGGATAAACAAGTTTATATTTGGGTAAAATTAACCCCCTCAACCTAATTATGTCTACTTCAAGTGATTAAGGGATCAATTTTACCTAATTTACTCCTGCATTGAACTAATCAGTTGATTGGTTCAATGAGGGATGCAATTAGCTAAAATCAAGCCCCTTAAACCTAATTTCAACCATGCAAAGTGAATTGGGGATTAATTTTCCTTAATTAACTCCCAAATTGAACCAATTAATCATTTGGTTTAACAAGAGACACAATTAGGTAAAATCAATCCCACTCATCCTAATTATGACCACTTAAAGTATTTGAGGTATAGTTTCCCTTAATTGACTCCCTAATTGCCCAACATCAAATCTAATGAGTGCATTGAAATTAATGTTATCCTTGAGTCATAGAATTTATCAATCAATTCAAGCCCTATCCACCTTTTTAATTGATTATCAATGATATGGTCACTCCTTTGATCAGCCCCCTAGTTTTCAAGAAAATCAACCTACTCATTAGATTCCTTATAAAAATGGTCGATATACCACAATGACATTTCATCAAAATTTGGCCACACCATATTAAAGATGTTTTTAATCATCCAATCCTTCATTTGATGATTAAAAATGGCTTCCACAGTGAGATTGGAGTCCCCTTCAATTATCAAATTTTCAATGCCACATTGTTGAGCCAATTGAATACCCAAGACCACCTCTTGAGCTTATACTTCACTATATGTGCCATATTGTAATGTTATTGAGAAATACATGATGAGAGAGATTTTTAAATCCCTAATATTTTACCCAGCTCCTAATGCTCCTAAATTTACTCTAGATGCACCATCAAAATTCAAATTAAAAAAGCCCATAGGAACAGAAGATCAAGAGGCTGAAATGCGAGCATGGGAATTTTCCTTGATTACCCTTGACCCATTAATGGGGTGAAGATTAAACAAAATATAATTTGGTCTTATCAAAATGTCTCATGAGGAAGGATTAGCATGTTCCCTAATCGAACAAGAAGAGACAACTTTTGAGATCACAATTTTAAGTTTGATAAAAAATATGGAGGGTCAAGAGCAAGATCACAAAATATTAACCTATTGATTTCCTTCCAAAGCATCCAAATAAGGATTACATGACTAGAAATATAAACATACTTAACATATCTCCTTCCTATCCTAAGTTTCATGAGGAGAAATCATGAAAGAGAAAGGGTGCATAAGCCCAATACCATCTTAATTTGTTACACGACCATTCCCAATAGGATGATGCAAAGGGGAAAACGTAAATAAAGTGGTCTATAATTTCCTTTTATTGAAGACAAATGCAATACCTTGAAGGATCACACCACCCATATTTTTGAGCTAGTCTTGGGTTAAATTTTTATATTGAATTGTAAGCCAAGAATAAGCACCTACCCTTGCCAAACTAGCGCTGATCCAATAGATAAGTTTGACCTAAGGGCATTGTTCCTCCTCAAAATATACCAATTAATAACCCAAGTTGACATTATACTCACCTATCCCAGAACCTATTCAACAAATAACATCTTCATTATTTAAAAACACCTTATGCTTGTCCAAAATAGATTCTAATAGAACATTTTAATCAGGAGGAATTGACATTATAATTGGAGGCTTCTAATGTTGAATTTCCACTAGTCATTACCTGCCAATGTTGATGTAGTCCCTTAATTTCTTATCTTAAGAAATGTAAAAATTTTCCCTTGCATCGTCTAAATCCTTACGATCCCATAGAGGTTTGTCACCATTTCAAGAGTCATCCAAAAGTCATCTCACCTTCCATTATTGATAACCCAAGAGTTGTGCTTAGTGATGAGAGGTCTATAATGTAAAATAAAATTCCACACATGAGAATCTTTAGGTAGAGATCCAAAAGAGAAGATACCCGAGTAAGTAAACAAAATTGGGGGACCAAAAAAGGCCTACTTATGGACATGATTTTTATAAAATTTCATAAATTTGAACTGCTATAGATAATTTCATCCCACCTTCCTCTAATGTGATCCATCACACATTAAGGATAATTGATAGCTTTTCAAAGGTGGGGTCAAAAGTACATAGGTCCTGCAGGTCCTATAGAGAATGTTTGTGGGGACAAAATTCTTGATTTGGGTTAAAAATAGATGTTGAAAAGTGAGCTTAGTCTATAAAAATAATAACATGATCATGTTATATAACATGATTATGTTATTAAATAATGTGACCACGTTATTCTTGATACTAAATTATGCTTCAACGTACACATTAAGAAGCGAGTTTTGTGTATATTAAGAATAGCGTGATCATGTTATGAAATAATACGATTGTGTTACTTAATAATGTGATTGCATTATTCTTAATAATCATTTAGGGTTAAAAATATACTTTAGAAGTGAGTTTTATCTATATTAAGCATAATGTGATCGTGTTAAAAAATAATGTGATTGTGTTGTACTTAATATAGATTAGGGATTATGGATTAGGGGTTAAGGCATTGGTGCATAGGGTTTAGGGATTAAAATTTATGTTTTAGGGTTTAGGGATTAGGGCATTTAGGGTTCAAATTTAAAGGTGTATATAAGGTCTAATTGCTCTATGCCATGTAAACCTAATTTTTACTACAGAGGATGTTAATCAGGACTAAATCAATTTATAAATAGGGAAAGTTTATGGTTTATAGTGTTTAGGGTTTAAGATATAGGACTTAGGTTTAGGGTACATAGGGTCAATCACAAAGATAATTCTTAGTCTAAATGATGTTAATTTGGGATAAATTAAATGGTTCAGGGTTTAAAGAGTTTATATTTATGGTTTAAAGTTTAGGGATTAGGAACTTTAAGGATTAGGGCTTAGGGTATAGGTTTAAGGGTATATAAAGTACAATCATAAAGGCAATAGGGGCAAATTTGAGCTCCTTTAATCTATATTTGTCAGTAAAGAATGTGATTTTGGGTTCAATTAGCCACCACATCATCACAAATTAAGTCAATTATGGTCTAATGAGTGATGCAATTTTGACCAGGTTCATCCCTATGAACCTAATTCTTATGATATATAAAGGATGTTAATTGATTGGTTTAGGGTTTAGGGTCTACAATTTAAAGGATTTGGGGTTTAGGGCTTATGGCTTAGGGTTTAAGGTAAATTGTATACGGTTTAGGGTTAAATTCAAATGGTACAAGGTTTAAGATATCAGATATAGGGTCTAATCACTAATGTAATTGAAGAACATTTGAGATGTTTTTCCCCTTATTTATGACAATTACCTTCATGTTTGAATTTCTAATAAAATAAGGGTCAGTTAAGCCATACATGTTGCATACATTATACAATCAATTGAGCCATAAATTTGGTTTAGGTGATCAATTTTACCCAAATCATGCCCTTAATTGTACAAATTGACTAAATGGATCAATTCATGATAGAATTGAACTTTTAATTTTGCCCCAAATCATACCTTACTCTTGAAGGGATTAAAATTGGCCTCAAATGTCTCCTCGATTAAATGAATCAAATCTTTGGTTAA
Source organism: Torreya grandis (assembly GCA_037957365.1). Taxonomy (NCBI): domain Eukaryota; kingdom Viridiplantae; phylum Streptophyta; class Pinopsida; order Cupressales; family Taxaceae; genus Torreya; species Torreya grandis. The sequence goes on from JARHVA010000085.1 coordinate 1,367,482, forward strand.
TTATATATGGCATGACATTAGGGTTATTTTCACTCCAAATCACATCATATACAATCTAAAATAGGTTAATGTGGCTCATTTTGACCCTAATTACCTCCATAATTTAACTAATTGGCATTTGTATTCATTAGCTAATGACTTCAAGTTTATTGAGCTCAAAACCACATTTTAAACATGTATAACTTGCATATAAGTAAATAATGTTTCTTTTCTTCAATTGAGATAATGAAATTGGAGTTGATCAACCCCCAAAATCACATTTTATGGTCAAAATAGCCCCAATTTACTTCAGATGCATAACTAGATTGGTACTCCAAAGGCTAAGTTTTGGCCATAGGTTTAAAAAATGCATTTTATGACATCTCATGATAAAATCAGTTATATCATAAGGCATGTATGTTTGTGACATGTAGTGGGAATTAGGGTATATGGATTACAATTTATGTTTTAGGGATTAGGGATTAGGGCATAGGGTTTAGGTTTAAGGCTGTATATAATGTCTAATCGCTTGATGCCATGTGAACCTAATTCTTACTACAAAGGATGTTAATTGGGACTAAATAAATTGGTAAGTAGGGAAAGTTTATGGTTTATAATTTAGGGTATATTATTTAGGTTTTATGGTTTAGGGCTTAGGTTTTAATGTATATATGGTTTAGGGTACACAAGGTCAATCACAAAGATAATTGAGGACAATTTGAATCACTTGGACCAATTTGTGACTATAAAATGTGTTTTTGGGTTGTCATTATACCCCATGTCATTGTGCAGATTGAGTGAATTAGTCAAATGGGGTAATCAATCATGTGATTTAGGCCAAACTAAGCCTTATGAACTTAATTCTTAGTCTACATGATGTTAATTTGGGCTAAAATGATTGGTTCAGGGTTTAAAGAGTTTACATTTATGGTTTAGAGTTTAGGGATTAATAAATTTAGGGATTAGGGCTTAGGGTATAGGTTTTAAGGTATATAAGGTACAATCATGATGGTGATTGGGGTAAGTTTGAGCTCCTTGAACCTATATCTATGAGTAAAAAATGTGATTTTGGGCTCAATTAGCCCCCACATCATCACAGATTGAGCCAATTAAGTCAATTGTGGTAATGAGTGATGTGATTTTGACCAAGTTCATCCTTGTGAACCTAATTCTTACTATATATATAAAGGGTATTATACTAAAGGTAAAAGTGAGTTTCGAGAGGGACTCGACCCATTACAAATAGTCACCTACATGACCAAAACCATCCAACAAACCATCGTAAAAAAAAGAAGAGTACCAAAATCAAAAACAATAGATTAAAAACACTTACAAAATAATTTCACAGCATAAGAACATCATGAATGATTATTTTTCCACTCATCATAAGTAATAATATATTCATTGATCATACTTTGAAAGTTGATATCTAGACTAGTGTCAGTTTGATCCTGAGTTGAAGTTGAAGAATCAACCTTAATCTTCTTTTTGGGGAAATTATCATTACTTTGAGCACTAGTATTGTTGAACAATCTATCCAAACCTTGTATGCTTTACATTATATTATGAACTGTCACTTTGCTAGAGCTTACCAATAGATTTAGATTTTGCTTGAGTTATTTATTTTCATTTTCTAGCGTAATCATTCTTTCCTTCAAAGTATCAATGTTAGAAGACATATCAATCTCTCATTCCTTGATATAAAATAAAACATCTTACTTTTTAAGATTTCTCACCTCCTGTTTAAGCCTAGAATGATCTTTCATAAACCACTTAAGAATGCCTTATGCAGGTTGACCTCATCTTCTAAGCTTTCAAATTTATCTTGATTAGATGAAATATATTTGAAGAAATTAAAATCCATCCTTACTTGAGCTCTATGAAGCATGTCCTCAGATGTCTCCTTACTATTCTTATCCTTCTCATCAAACCTATCACACCTGTGCATGCCTAGATTTTGACTCACCGTCTGAACCATATCAACCCTATTCAGTTGGGTATTATGAAACGTCACCACATTATCCTCCTAAATCTGCTTACCCCTTTCAAAATTATTGAGACTGTTATTACCAAAAAATTGATTAACAACCTATACCATATCACCCCTGTTCTCTCCTCCCCCCTTAATATTTTGTTCAACATCCACATTTTACCCTTCCATTTCAACCAACTCTATGGAATCATATATAGTATTCTCAATAATATTTGGACTATTATCAAGGTTAATTATATTAGCTTCATCAAGTACATTATCAACATTATAATTTCCATCAATCCGTAAATTCTTACAAAGATGAGATTTGTTCCTGCTTCTTAAATTCATTTTGGGGATAGGCTACTCAGAGCCCTGAACATGAACCAAATCTTTAGTCCCTGCACATTACCATTTTTCCTACCTTTTTTCTTTTTCCCAATCATAAATTGGGGTGAAGGATATTGAGCATTAAAAAAAATTTAAATCAAGAAAATCACACCTTGATGCAAATGTTCATTTTTATTGCCTAACTGAACCTCCTTCACAGAATGCTCAAGGGAATGCAAAATATAAAATGGAATGCTAACTAGTATATGATGTCTCATATAATTTAAAAATTGAAATTGATAGTAATGAATAACTTTATATCTACCATAAAAAATGCCGTACCTGATTATCTATTCAACGACCTCATCAAACAGAACTGGTATATCCTCCCTCTTGAATCCTCCCTAAAAAGAAGTTAAGGTTTCATTTCCAATCATGAATTTTAATTTCTCCTAATCCTACCCAATATTCAATTTTATATACTTGTATTCCTCAATGTGAAGACCTATCACAATAGCAAGAAGTTCCTCTATTATCTCCACATAAATATTCTTGATTTTTACAACACTATTGTTCCAATTCTAGATGAATTGAGTGGAGAGATGCAGGTCGTATCCAAAAATTTTTTCCATAAAGGAAGACAAATGCCCAATTTGTAAAATGATCTAAACCTTATCCCTTTTCCTCACAACATTCACATTCATTGGTTATATCTTATTAAGTTATCCTCCCATCTTCTATGTGCCTCTCCTGTGATCTACAATCCCTTTGTTATTCTCTGTGTTCTATCCATTACCAATAAAACAAATATTATTATGCCAAAACCCCAAATACTCACTCCTAAACCCACTTTCTACACAATTCTTATTAAGTAAATCATAATCTTGCCACATGTTATAATTATTAACCTACACATCACCCATAATCATATTAAAAACACACAAACTAAAATGTCAAGTTTTGCTAAGGCAAAACAAGCCCTTTTTATAACATTGGTAATATATTCGAATTGTCATGTTTTTCATTTTCAAGAATGTCATTAACATTATTGGGCATAATATCCAATAAATAATGTTAATTGGGGATAAATTCATTAGTTTAGGATTTAGGGTTTAGGGTCTACAATTTAAAGGGTTTGGGGTTTAGGGCTTATGGATTAGGGTTTAAGGTAAATGGTACAAGGTTTAGGGTTTAAGTTAAATGGCATAGGGTTTAGGGTTTAAGATATCAGATATAGGGTCCAATCACTAAGGTAATTGAATAAAATTTGAGTTGCTTATCCACCTATTTGTGACAATTACCTTCATGTTTTTATTTTTGATAAAAGTAGGGTCAGTTAAGCCATACATGTTGCATACATGTTATACAATCGATTGAGCCATAAATTTGGTTTAGGGGCTTAATTTTTCCCAAATTACACCCCTAATTTCACAATTTGATTAATTAGATCAATCCATGATAGAATCAAACTTAATTTTTCCCAAAATCATATCTTACTCTTGAAGGGGTTCAAATTGGCCTCAAATGCCTCCTCGATTAAATGAATCCACTCTTTGGTTAATTATATATGAAATGAAAATAGGGTTAATTTTAATCTAAATCACATTGAATATATAATTTAAAATACATTCATGTGGCTCATTTTGAACCTAATTAGCTCCATAATTGAACTAATCGACATTTACATTCATTAGTTGATGACTTGAAGTTTGTTGAGCTCAAAACCACATCTTATACATATAGAAATTTCATATAAATAAATAATGTTTCTTTGATTCAATTGAGATAATGAAATTAGAGTTTATCAACCTCCAAATTATATTTTATATTTATGAAATTAGGTTGAAGGGGCTCAAAATGGCCCCAATTTACTTCAGATGCACAACTAGATTGGTACTCTAAAGGCTAAGTTTTGGTGATACGTTTAAAAATGTATTTTATGAGATCTTTTGATAAAATAAGTTCTATCATAAAATGTATAATGAGTTATGCCTTAAAATCAAATAATTATAAGTATTCAAGTCAACATATTAAAATGCCCATAATTTTTTTGAAGTCTAATGTGATACCACGCCACCTTAATTCACTATCCAAGTTTAGGGACCTTTCCCGTATCACATGAATTAACACCACTATTAGGGATCTTAAGAACATATAAGATCATATATAAAATTTTAGGTAAATATAAATTTGGGTTTTTTGGTGTTATGAATATATAACATGATCACATTAGTAACATGATCACGCTATTAACTAACACAATCATGTTATTAATGTGGTTTATAATACGATCATGTTAATACCATGATCACATTATTAACATGACTGCACTATTTAAATTTGAATTCAAAGCTCGAGAGTGGCTTTGATTCTTGAGCCAAAGGCTTGGACCTATCAATCTACAACTAAGTCTGAGAGTTCTGATAAAAAACAACAAAATTCAACTTCGACTGCCAAATACACTAAAAATTTCAACATTGAAATTCAAAAACTTAATACCATCATGATGAGCATGGTCTCCTCTTTCCAAAAATATGTTTTTTATATTTATTTTTACTAATTTAAGGTTTCAAACTATGTTGATTTCTATCTATACCTTTTTTATGCCACTACATGCTGCAAATATACATGCCTATACATGTTTATGTAAATTTTTTTTATCCAAGTGCAAAAAAAATTATATGGTCACAAAATAGGCCTAATTCTACACACATTCAAAAAAACCTATTGTTCATTTTTTTTGAAGTAGTTAGGTGCACCACACAGATGACTATCCATTTTTTTGTCAGTTTTCCAGATCTATTTACTTGTAAAATTATTTAAAAAATTATTATTTGAAAAAATATAGGTCACAAACTAGAATATATTATCTACATTTTACCCAAAGAGTTTCAAATAATATTAAATGCTGCTAAAAAAATGGTGCACTGCACAACTATCTACCTACTCTATTTTCTTAGGAAAAAGGAGTTCCTCTTCAAATTTTAGATGTTTGACCTAGTTATACTTAAACATTTTTAGGAAAAATAGTGTTTTGGAAACTAGACTCTAAATTCTACATTTTATGTTCTTACACCATCTTCAAATTTGGAGTGTAGATATCTCAAATTATTTACAGAAGTTCAGGTTTCTAAAATTTTAAGAAAATCATGTCCACGGGTAGGCCACTTTTTATCCCCCAACTTTGTGCACTTACCCATAATCTATTTGATTTAAAGGTGTGGTTGAGTCAAGGTTTCAGTGTGTCAAGTCCTTTTTAAGAGATGGATTAAATGAGTAAATGATCTAATGTTGACATGAAGTGGGGAGTATTCATAAGAGAAAAGGGATGAATTCTATGGAACATAGAATAATGGAAAACACACACACACACACACACACACACACACACACACACACACACACACACACACACACACACACACACACACACATCTCCTAGGAGAAATCATACTAGGTTCATTATGGGAGAGAATAAAGTCATAACCAAACCAATTTATTATGAGATTATGTAGTAGAATCACATCATTTGGCATATTTTGAGGTAGGGGGACTAACTATCTTCATGGAGCAAGTTATGGGTTTTGAACTTGTTTTATCTATTGAGTTCTACAAATATTGGGAAGTAAGGACAATTAATTTTAGAGGAATTTCAATTAAGGTTTATGCAGAAAACATTGCTAATGACCTACAAGCATGAGTATTGGATAATGATAGGGTCTATAAGTGAACTAAACAATGAGATATCTCAGTTGAAAGAAAAATTCGTTAAGATAGAGGCTAAAAATACATCCATAAAAGAAGCCTTGACAAAATTTCTACAAATAATTAGTGTAAAAATCAAGAATAGTGCAACAAGCATTACTATGCTCCAATAAATATTAAAAAAGAGGAAAATGAGTCATGTGTAGACCAGGACAAGCAAGAAAAGTAGAAGGCAAGAAAAATGAAAATTTATAGAGGATGAGGATTTGGACATGGAATTTGTATAAAACCATATGAATTTCTTAGCTGAGGAATGGGATGAAAATAAAATATTAAGTGATTTAAGATCTCCCTAATGTTCAAATATATTTAGTTCCTTTGGGTCGTGCTTTATGATGTTGGTTATTTTATAGTTTGAAGGTGGTATGATTGTTATCATATGCTAGTAATATCTCAGCTAGGCATTTGAAATACCATGTTTTGTGGTTTGACATGGTAGGTGGTTGTTTGATGATAGATTTAATGTCTTGAAGTTGTAAAAGGGTTTGGGCCCTTTAGAAAACCTATTTTTTAACCCCTCATTAATTTTTTTCCTTCACTTCAAAGAAATTTATCCCTTGTATTGAAAATTCATTCACTTCAAATAAAGCTTAAAATACTTGCTATTTATCAATTTTGAATATAAAAGTCTCAGGCAAGAAATACTATGAATCATGCATCTTTCATCCAAATTCTCAAATCATTGTAGTACACATGCATAATATAATATTTAAATATAGTTCTAGGATGGTGTTTTATTGTTATTGTATTCTATTTTCTAAACATTATGAGTATTATTATCTTTATGTTCTATTATTCTATTTGGTTTATGTTCATAACATGTTTAAATGTATTTGAATATGTTGTCCCATATGTAACCCTTGGGCCCCAAATTGAAAAGTCATGGAGTTTTATTTGTAAGACAATGAATATAGTTAAAATAATTAAAATCTATCCCTTTCTAAAGATGAATTTTTTAAATTTGATGCCAAGCACAAGAATATTGGGGAAAAATAAGTCTAAGAAAGCAGTCTGAGAATATGGAGAATGAATTGGATAAAATATTTTGAAGTAAAATTTGAGGATGGGAATATAGAGAGTCAAAATGTATTTCTAAATGGGTGTCAAATGTTGGGAATGGACAAGATGGTTATCAATATTATAACTATATTTTAAATTGATGTGAACATCATGCTAGAATTTAAATTTTTTGGGGGATTATGATGCATAAGCATATATATATATATATATATATATATATATATATGTATGTATCTTGAATGTTAAATAAAACATTTTGGTTCCTTGTGGTCAACTTAATAGTGACTATGTTTAGATAAATTTTCAATTCCTTATCATCACTTTGATTAAGGTAATTATGTGTGCTTAGAACCAAATAAACCTTAATTAATTTTATCACACCTAATTAGGGCCTTGATCTGTCAAATTCAGTCTAATAACAACCTAAGAACACAAAATTAAAAAAATAGGGGTAGATTTTTATGCATAGACAAAAATAATCTTTTGTTTATCTAATCAGTCATAATTATGGTCTTGGGAATCAAGTTTAGTCTTATAATGACCATTGAACACTAAATTTATGAATAACAAAGGTCAATTATATGTGCATAGCTCTGAATCAACAATTCACTTCTAATTAAGGCCTTGGTTTATCAACAATTATCAAATAAGGATCTATGATTTGACATAATAAAGACATAAAAAAAATCTTTTACTTGTGCATAGTGCTAAATTGGACTTCATTATTATGACTATTGAATCTAATATTGTCAAATGTATTGATGACAGAGGAATGAAATGTCACTAGATGAATGAATACTCATGGAGGTCATCTTAAGATGACTTAATAACACATGAGTAAAAATCCCCCAAAAGTAAACAATAATTAAAAAAATTTGTGAAAGCTTTCAACTATCTAATGTAAATACATGAGTAGGTTATAATTAGGTTAAACATACATAGGTAAAAATAATGAGATAATTCTGACTTACAAGGCCTTATACACACCAAAATATTTATTGATGGGAAAAGAGGATAGAGGATGAGAATTTCAAAGTGGTAGATTAAATTCACAAATCCTCCACCCTAATTACAAACACTTGTGAGTTCTTGTGTGATAAATAAATAATCAACACCTAATGTGATTTGAGGATCAATATTACCTAATTGAGGCCCCCACTTATTCAATCACTTGATTGGTTCAATGGGAGGGTGTAATTAGCGAAAAATCAAACCCCCTCAAGATAATTGTGACTACTTAAAGTGATTTAGAGCTCATTTTTTCTCAATTTTGGTCCACATTAAATCAATTAGTGATTGTTTATTTAGGGGCATAATTAAGGGAAATATAACTCCCTTAAACTAATTACAACCACCTAAAGAGTTATTCCCCTCACGTTTCCATAATTGACTCCCCCATTGAACTTATTACTTAATTGGTTCAATGGGAGACAATTCATACAATTATTTCTCATCTAATACAGTCTTATTTATATGGATAAACAAGTTTATATAAGGGGGAAATTATCCCCATCAACCTAATTGTGGATACTTCAAGTGATTAAGGGATCAATTTTACTTATTTTACTCTTACATTGAATTAATTAGTTGATTGGTTCAATGAGGGATGCAATTAGCTGAAATCAATCCCCTTAAACCTAAATATAACCATGCAAAGTGACTTGGGGATTATTTTTCCTTAATTAACTCCCAAATTGAGCCATTTATTTTTTTGGTTCAACAAGAGACATAATTAAGTAAAATCAAGCCCGCTAATCCTAATTATGACCACCTAAATTATTTGGGGTATAGTTTCCCCTAATTAACTCCTCAATTGCCTAGCATCAAATCCATTGAGTGCAATGAAATGAATTCTATCCTTAAGTCTTAGAATTGATCAATTGATTCAATCCCTAGAAACCTTTATAATTGATTATCAATGATATGGTCACTCCTTTGATCAACCCCCTAGTTTGCTAGAAAATCAACCTACTCATTAGCTTCCCTATAACAATGGTTGGTAGACCATAATGATAATTCATCCAAATTTGGACACACCATACTAAGGATGTTTTTATCATCTAATCCTTCATTTTATTATTAAAAATGGATTCCATAATGAGTTTGGAATCCCCTTAAATTACCAAGTTTTCAATGCCATACTGTCGAGCCAATTGAATACTCAAGGCTACTGCTCGAGCTTATGCATCATTGTATGTGCCATATTATAATGTTTTGGAAAAATACCTGATGAGAGATCTTTATAAATACATAATATTTCATCCATATCCTGATGCTCTATAGTTTCATCTAATTGCACCATCAAAATTTAACTTAAAAAAGCTTGCAAGAGGAGGAAACCAGGAAGCTGAAATGCAAGTATGGGAATTTTCCTTGCTTACCCTTGACCCATTAATGGGGTGAAGATTGAAAAAAATATAATTTGGTATTATCAACATGTCTCATGAATAAATATTATCATGTTCCCTTATTGAATTAGAAGAGACAACTTTACAGATTACAATTTCAAGTTTGATCAAAAAATTTAGAGGGTCAAGAGCAAGATCACAGAAGATTCACCTATTACTTTCCTTCTAAAGCATCCAAATAAGGATTATAAGACTAGAAATATAAATATCCCTCAACACATCTCCTTCGTACCCCAAGTTCCATTATGAGAACACATGAAAGAGAGAGGGTGCACAAGCCCAATGCCAACGCAATTTTTTACACAACCATTCCCAATAGGATGATGCAAAGGGGCAAAGTAAAGTAAGTGGTCCACAATTTCCTCTTTTTGAAGACACATGAAACACCTTGAAGGACCACACCATCTCATATTTATGATCCAGTCTTGGGTCAAAATTTTATACTGATTTGTAATCCAAGAAAAGGCACTCGCCTTCACCAAACCAAATCTGCTCCAATAGAGAAGTTTGACTTGAGGGCATCACTCCTCCTCAAAATATACCAATTTATAACCCAATTTGAACTTATAATCACTTATCCCATAACTCATCCAACAAATAATATTCTCCTTATTATTTAAGAACACCTTGTGCTTGGTCAAAATAGATTCTAATATAACATTTTAATTAGGGGGAATTAACATTGTATCTAGAGGCTTCCAACATTGAATTTACACTAATATTCACCAAGAAAATGCTAACTTAGTCCCTTAATTTCTTGTCCTAATAAATTTAAAAAAATGACCTTGCATCATCCAAATCCCTGCAATTATATAGAGTTTCGTCATCATTTTAGGAGTCATCCCACCTTCCATTATTGATAACCCAAGAGTTGTGCTTAGTGATGAGAGGTCTATAATGAAAAATAAAATTACACACATGAGAACCTTTATGTGGAGATGAAAATGAGAAGATACCCATCAGATTAGAATAGCCTAAGTACTTGAGCTAGAGATTTTAATCCAGAGGGAAGTAGGATTTGAGAAGATTCCACACATAAATTTGGCCCTAAGAGATAAGTTATAAAGGGTAGTATTTCTAATACCGACAAATCCTACTTTCTTGGAACAACAAACATGTTCCCACTTCACCAAAAGCATATTTTTTGCATATTTGGTTGATACTTTTGATGACCATAGTAGGAGGCTGAAAAACTAACATGAGATAAATGGGCATGACACTGAGGATATATTTTATTAGTGTGATCCTACTAGCCATGGATAAGAATTTACCTTTCCATGAATTCAAAATCTCTTTTAAGGAGCACAAAAAGTTATCCCACAAAGGTGTTCTGCTACAAAGAGAGGAACTCTAAAATACTTAATAGGCAGCTTACCAGTTTTAAAAATTAGGCATCAGGCTAACCTTGTTTAAGACTATTTAGGAATGTTGATGAAGTATATATATCATATTTTTAATTGTTTACTTCTTTCCCAAATTTCAAATCACATTGATACAAAAAATTATTTAAGGAGATGGCTTCACTAATGGATACCTTTTCAAAAAGAAGGTATCATTAGCAAACTATTGATGGGAGAGATTATCCAACCCATTCGTAACATTGAGACCCTAGATTAAACCTTTTCTTATAACATCCTAAATCAACATACTCATAGCTTTAGCCATTGGGATGAACAAATTTAGGGAGAGCAGATCCCCTTTCTTGAGACCATTAGAAGCCTTGAAAAACCTTACAAGGTTATCATTAATTAGGATAGATTATTTTAGAGTGGAAATGCAATTGTATATCCAATCACACCAGTAATTTTCAAATCCAAATCTATCCATCATATTCATGAGGAATATTTAATTAACTCTATCATAAGACTTTCATATATCAATTTTTATTAGCATGCCTTGTTGCTTGTTGATGTTCAGTGAGTGCAAACTCTCATGAACCACAATAATGCCAACTTGAATATGGTGACTCTGGATGAAACCACCTTATTCCAAAGAAATAAATTTAGAAATAAATGATTTCAACCTAAAATATATTTCTTGAGAAATAATCTTACAGATAGTGTTGCATAAAGCAATTGGTCTAAATTCACCAAAAAAGGATTGGGATGCCCATTTTGGGATCAAAGAAAGAAAGGTGCAGTTTATATGGACACTCACCTTTTTGGATTGTTTGGAGAATTATACCACAAATATTACCTCCTCTCCAATGATTGGATAAAAATATTGATAAAAATATGATGGGAAACTATCAAGTCCCAGGGCTTTATCATTTTTCATTGCAAACACCATCTTATTTATTTATTTATTCCCAAGATAATGGAACTAGAAGCATATCTTTCTACTACCTCAAAACCAATCAGAGGATGACACTGATAAGATCCTATTGAGTCTTGAGATCTGAGGCCATAGGGAAAGCTAAAATATCACTAAAAAACCTAACCACCTTCTCCCTTAAATTAGAGATCTACTCCAATTCCTTGCCATCCCTATCCAAAATTTTATAAATTATTTTAAGACTCCATTTTGCTTGGGTGTAATTGTTACAAAAATTTGTATTCTAATTCCCTTCCTTAAGACAACACTCTTGTAATGTTAGTTTTAGTATATCTCTTCTTTGTGAGGAAAATATTCCAACTTTGCCACTAGGGAGTGTTCACTTACATACATATCCACACTCATTCTCATACTCAACAAAACCTCATTCAAAGAAAGTAGTTCAACTCTGACTCTTTTAGATTCTTCAAAAATATTATTTAAATGTTATTTATTCCAATGTTTAAAATAGTTTTTAATGAAGATGAGTATTTTCACAAAGGTATGTATACAATTACCTTTAATTGGAAGAGCATTCATCCACCAAAATTTAACTAAATAGAAAATAGAAGGATATTTCAACCACATCAATTCAAACATGAAAGGGCATAAGGGAGGGGCTTGGTATAAAATTATCTTCCAATCCACTAGAGCTTATTTAGAGATAAACAAAGGAATGATTCAACTCTACAATGTCTAATTAGAGGCCAATCAGGAGGGATTGATAAACAATATATCTAAGCATTCAAAAATGTTAATAAACCCTTTTATTATGTTGGTCCAAGTGTAAATCCATTTATTTATAATCATATCAATGATCTTGACACTTGATGCAAAAGAGGAAAAATCCTATTGAGAAGAGAGGGGTCTCCCTAGGCCATCTATTTTGTTAATCGAAAAAAGAATAACACTGAAGTATCCACCTAACACAACCTTCTAATTCAATTGGAGAGAAAAGATATGAGATATATGTACCCAACACTATATTTTTATAACAAGACTGTTAGGACCATAAACATTGAAGATACATAACATAATATTAGATGATAGATCCTTAATTCTGTACCATTGCCAATTATCCCTATTATCCAAAATGATTGCTTATTATTTTAAAGGGTTATAGAGTATGGTCAGTCCCATCAAAGCACCCAATAAATCCACAAACCACCTTTCCAATTGTTTCAACTCTATGAGATAACCACCTCCACCTCTGTATTGACCAGTTTTATTTCTTGGAGTAAGATAATATCTGAGCAAAGATGGGCCAACTGATACTTTAACAAGTGTCTTTTGTTAGGGGCATTAAGTCCGCTAACATTCCATGAAATTAGCTTCATCATGTAGGAGAGGGGTTTTCCACCACTCACACTTTAGGGAATAAAATGTGATGGGCTTCAGAGACTCCGACAAGCCCTACTTTGATAATTTCTTAGAATTGGGTTTTTAACCCTATTTAATTTTCTTACCACATTTTATCTCAAAGATAAGGCATTCAACTTGATAAATTATTAGAATCTCCCTTGAGCATAATTATTTATCCAGATTACCCTCCTCAACTTGAATCCTTAGACCTCAAAATCCATATCTTGACCTTTACTTACCTTCATACTAGACCTAAGCCTTGCAATTCAACTTACACAACTTTCAAGATATCTTTCATGGTTGGAGTAGAAGAAATAAGGTTCATCAGATTTGAGGATCGAAAAACCAATTTTCTAGAATCATTTTTTAAATTTTGATTAGAGGATAACTCTAAATCATCCAAATAGGAACATCTAGATTGGCCTTGAATGGTAGGGGATTCAAAATATTACCAAAATAATGTCCTGTGTTTCTTCTCACAAATGAATTAGACAGAGGGTAGGATTTTTGATGCCAAATGTTCCTTTCCAATTTCCTACGAATAGGGGAGGTGATATTTAATAATTTTTCTTGATGTGTCCAACTTTGTGACATCTAAAACAATGAAAAGGGAGTTTTTCAATATATATTCTAATCCATTCTCTGTCAAAGGATTTAAGAATGATAGATTTTAATATTTTAGATTCAATATCAATTAGGACATAGGTTTAAACATCGATTTCCAAGGATCTATCTAACGTGATTGGATCAATAGATAAAAAATCCCCCAACATGTTACCAATTGTTTGAGACTATCTTCTCCCTAATATTCAACTAGTAGTGCATAAAAATCAATCCACACAGGCATCTTACTCTACACATAGCTCTGCACATCAAAATTAAGGCACCAAGATTTGGGTGGACACCCCTAATCCATTCATCATCCAAAGAATAAAAGATATGATTTCATCTCTTTTAACCCTATTCAAGATATATACCAAAAAAAACCCTTTAGAGGAATTTAATCAAAACATCTACTGCCATATTTCCTTGACCTAAACTTCTACTTTACCAATATTTGACCACTTTCCTGCCACCTTGCCTATGATGCCTCACTTTTCCAGAGATATGATATTCACATAAAAATCCTTGCCCTCTAGGACAAGTGCATGACTAGGCCATATGATCAAAGATGGTTTACCCTAATAAATTGGTAACTTTGGGTGTTTTCCATACTCACATAGATATTTATCTTCATTGGTATTTTTAAAAATTGCCACCATATCCTAATATACAATCACTATGAGGAGAGGTGTACCTAGGGTTGGTTCCTCAGCGTAGTCCTTTGCTTAAAATTCTTCCATAATTTTCCATTCTTCCCACACTTCTTCTTTCAATCTTCCCAATTCCCACTCTATCTCTCTACGCAAATCAAACTGCTCATTATGTTGATTCTTACCTCTTTTCTTTGCTCGTCACTACTGTTCCACCTCCCTTCCTTCACCATACGAGCATCGCTTATGCCTCGCCATCCTATTTTTATTATTCACTCTCATAAGGGGACCATAACTGTTATATATATATATATATAACAGTTATGGTCCCCTTATGAGAGTGAATAATAAAAATAGGATGGCGAGGCATAAGCGATGCTCGTATGGTGAAGGAAGGGATATATATATATATATAGTACATAGTATATTATATTTAATATTATTATATTTATAATATATGTTAATATAATATATTATATATATTAAATCTACTAAATTTAAATATATATTATATTATATTAATATAGTAATATTATTATAAAATATAATATTATAGATATAAATATATAATAATATTGTAATAATATAGATGGTAAGGAGAAACAAGAGAAAATAAAAGGTAGCAGTAGCATTGAATACCAACAAAAGAGAAGATTGGTAGGGGGAAGTGAGGAAGTTCCAATCAGGGTATGCTTTTCCTTGGACAATGGTAGTTTCATTGCATAGCTTGGTTGGGGTGGGGGGAGGAGGTGGATGTTGCAAAGACTAGGAAGGAGAACTCGACTATCAAATCAATGGATCATGTCTATTATGATTTCCCTACTACCATTAATGCATTCCATGTGTGTATTAATTTTTTATAGGTGCATATATTACTTTATAATATTTCTTCTACCTTCCCTTAGTTTAGCATCCTTCTCCACTCGATGTAGATAGGGTGGATCTAGTGGCTGATGTAGAAAGTGGTAGATTAGGGTTGAGTAGGATTGAGAAGGAAACATTTTAAGGTCTGAATCAAGAGGTTAGATCTTATCCTAATCTAATTTTTAGGTATTCATCATATTTTTTAAAGGATTTGATGAGGAACCCTCATATTGCAGGGAAGGCAACCTCACTTAAGGATGGCTTGAATATGGTCTATGAGGAATGCACTAATGTGAACAATCCTTTTCATGGGTTCAATGATTACTATCAAGGGAGGACCATGCAAAAATAGATGTAGACTCTAGAGAACTCATAAGATGAAAGATGAGGTTAAAAACCCTCCTGAATTGTGTATTCATTTGACTCCTAGTCTCTTGAAAAAAGGTAATTGTGGGAGGAAACCCAAGAGAGGTATAAAATCTAAGATTGAAAAGGTGTTAGGTGAAGTGGAAAAATGATCCTAGGAGACCATAAGTTCATTTTTTTCCTCAAAGAATCATGGCGTGGAAGTCCCCTTCCCACCAATTGAACTATCAGAAGTATAGAAGCATTTGATAGTAGCACATAGATTATGGAAGCATGTTTGGATGGGAAAGAATGGCATGTTTGTTAAATTAGTAGGGAGTGATTTAGTGGTAATTTAGAATAATAATATTAATCAATTTAGTGGTAATAGATAAGCTCTTGGTGATAGGTGGAGATTCCATTGTTGTGTTATCTTCATTAACTTAGTGAGGAATGCTTGGTAATGGATTAGGTTATGGATCTTTCTCCTTAGTTGTTTGCATTGTTCTTTGTGGGTTTGTTTATATTGTTTCCTATTGGATTATTTCCCTGGAAGCATCCTTGGATTTTAATAGAGGTTTTAATACTTGTTGTAATCATTCTACCTTCTTTGTTATTAAGAAATTTATAGGGAAAGGGACCTTCCTACCATAATTAATCTATTAAAAAACTCATAATAATATAATAATTATATTATAATAGTATTATAATAATATATATTATTAATTAATAAACACACACAAACACACACACACACACACACACACACACACACACACACACACACACACACACACACATTAAATTTATATTTGATTAAATTTAAATTGTTGTTTAGAATGAGCTCTACTAGGGTTTAAAGTTTCCCTTAGGTTTTTTAGTATGTTCTTGGAGATTAATATAGACAAGAAATCCAAAATAATTGGTGGGATACATGATGAATCCTCTAGGGGGGTTTATTACTCCCCAAAAATTATCCTTTAAGTAAATGGGGGTCAGAGCTTCAACCTCTATCTTAGAGGAGGAGACTAATGTCCTCATGAAAGCGATTGGCAAGAAGAAGCTGTAGGATCCAAAAAATGGTGAAAAAATATCATGCATGCACAAGATCAAAGATAAATTGATATAAATGATATATCTGACATAAATAAAGAAGAATATAGAGGGTTTTCATGGTAGGAACTTGATTTGTAAGTTCATAAAAGCACAACTTTCTCTAGAAGAACTACATACATGGACTAGAAGGAACTAGAATATGAATGAAGAGTATGAAATCAAAGCGTATGCCAAAAGGTACTTCATATGAATATTTACCAGTGAATCAGATAGAGATAAGGTTTTCATAAGAGGGAAGTACATTTTTTAGGAATGTAGGACAATTCATGAAGCACTAGTACACAACTGTCAATCAAAAATAACTCTAAAATATGACACCTATCTAGATTCAAATGTACTCTCTTCCACTAGAATTTTGGTCCAGGTATGTATTCAAAATTATTACTAATACTATTGGTAAACATGTAGATATATCAAAATCTCATCATGGCAAAGGACTATCTAGATACGCTAGAACCTACGTGGATCTAGATCTCACACAACCCCTATCAAAGAATATCACTTTAAAAATAAGGGAAATAGAGTGGATTCAAGACCTAGACTATAAGAACATTGCATTCCATTACAAAAGATATCATGAATATGGACATTCGCTTAGATAATTCCCAACACTACATAAAATCAACACCATGGAAAAAGTTCTTAAAATAACAGAGAAAGGTTCAGAGGAATCTATCAAGCCAAAAAAAGCATACCATTAAGAATAAGAATAAAATGATAAAAAAAAGTGCCAAAATAAAGCAAAAAAAATCAATAGAAAATCCACCCTAATGGAAGGAATAGTATATGTTCCAGAAATTCAACCCCAAGATAAACACAACAATGTGGAGATGGAAGACATCACAACATATTATGGATTTACAGAGGATCTAAATAATCTACTGAAAGAGTTAGGCACAGGAAACCGAAACAAGGAAAATACAAAATGGTCACAAGATAAGTAGATAAAAGGAAATAACAGAACATAAGGCCGAAAACACAAAGAATATCAAACAAACATGGATGAAGAAGATAAAAAATATTTATAAATGGACAAATTCAACATGAGAATCATGCAAACTTTGAATATTACCATAAAGGAAACTTTAGAAAGAGGAGTGGGAGACTAAGAAAAAATAAAAAGAGACATGAAAAATCTATGAAGGCTATTGAGGCAGGGACTTAGATGCAAGTAAACACCCTCTTGGTGAGCACCAATAAAAATAATCGTCCTTGATGTAGATCGTCTCATGGAACATATGAGGTCAATTCCCCATCAAAAAGGAGATTGAGGGAACTTCTAAAGGAACATAACCCATAATTGGTAATACTCTCAGCAGCAAATTTGGAAAAGTTGGTAAATCATAGTAAAGGTATATCAAAAATCCTTAGAAAGAAAATGTTAGGAAGTGGTGCCACATGAATATAAGGAGGCATGGCTCCCCTATGGGACCCAAACTCAGTTAGCCTAGAGATGATCTAGTCCCATAATCAATTCCTAATTTGTAAATAGTCTCATTGAGATCAGTTCTCAATTTTTTTAGGTAAACATTTATAGTTCTCAAAATAATGAAGAAAGAGAACTATTTTAGGAGTAGTTGGAGACCAAAATCAAAGCAAAAGAGAACACTTTTTGGATCATTGGAGGGGAATTCAATGAAATAATGAATGCCTTAAGAACAAGTGAGGGTATATGATAGGTTTTAACTATCTAAATTTATACAACTTTGTGAAGAGAGCATAATTCTTATGATTTTAAATCTAAATGAGGATGGTTCACTTAGAGTAACAAAAGGTATAGAAATGACCTGATCTTAGAGAGACTTGATAGATTTTTGGTCTCTATAAAGTGGATTAAGAACAATAAAATCTTAGTAAATGAGGTGCTCAAAACTTTTGTGTTAGATCATTGGCTGATATCCTTTCATGTTGTGTAAGATGAGCAGCCTATTAGAGGTCCATTTAGGTTTGAAAATATGTGGATGGAGCACCCAGACTTAGGTGATTTTTTGACCTAGCAATGGAAATACCTAAATAATATATATGGGACTAAGATGTATCTCTTTTTTCAAAAATTGAGAGAACTCAAAAAATCCTTGAAAATATGGAATCAACTCATACTCAAAAACATCTTTCAAATTAAAAAAGAGTTAGAAAGGAGAAATGGAGAGATCTAGGAAATGAGAATGGAAGGGCACAATTCTAGAGATCTACTAGAGGAAGATGAGGAGATAGCAAGGATACTAGAAGATTCATAAAATAAAAGAGGAAATTGACTAGAAACAAAAATCTAGGGTAAGATGCCCGAAGGAGGGGTATATGAACACCAAGTTCTTCCACCTATCAACATAATCAAAAGATAAAAGATCCACAATTAGAAATTATGGAAGGTACTAATATGGAAGATCCCATAGAAATCAAAGAATACTTGGTGAGGTACTAGGAAGACATGTTAAATCAGGATGACAAAGGGAATCATGAAGATCGAGAATTCTTTTGGAGGCAAATCCCTCAATTGATCACTTAGATAATCAAATCCTAATGGAGGATATATCTCTTGAAGAAACCAAGAGAGTGGTCTTTGATATGCCATAATACCATTGTCCAATCCCAAATAAGTTCCCAAATCTCTTCTTTTGACACTTTTGGGATCTCATAGGGGAATAAATCAGGGAAGTGGCACAAGAATCCAAGGAGTCTCAAGGAATGTTAAAATCATTCATTTCCAAATTCCTTGTTCTCATCCCTAAAAAATGGAAATCAAAACCCCAGAGGCCTTCTGCCTGATTTATCTATGCAATACCATCTATAATATCATTTTAAAAATTATTTTTAACTAGATATAAATAATACTTCCAAAGATTATCTCAGAGGAACAAGGGGGATTCATAAAGGGAAGACAAATCACATATGGTAGCATCAATTCCCACAAAATCATCCACTATGTACATGATATTAAGAGGTAAGTAATGTTGATTAAACTGGACATATCCAAGGCCTATGATAAATTAAATTGGTAATTTATAAATGGAGTGATTTAAAAGTTTAGGTTTAGTCTAGACTAGAGAAAATGGATTTAGAGCTATTATTCTTCATCCAAGTTATCAGTTATGATCAACAGGTCCCCATAAGAGTATTTTTCTCATTAAGGGGGATCATAACTCCCCCCATCTCTTAATCCTAATGGAAAAGGACATAAGAAGGCACATAAAATCCCTAAGAGATGAAAATAAGACAAATGAACTACAAATGACCACTAGAGAAGCTACCCACTCTCATCTCCAATTTTTGGATAATACTATTCTTTTTGTTAACCCAACTCAACAAGAAGTCATGGAAATAAAGGAGCTATTGATAAGCTATGAAAAAGTGCCATGTCAGACAATAAATAGAATCAAATCCAAGATCTTATTTATCAATGTTTCCCCTAATATGTAATCCTTTATCATGAAGATATTGGGATTTAATAAGGAATCTTTCCTAGATAACTATTTGGGTTTCCCACTCTTCAAAGGCAGTGGATAAGAAGCTCTAGAACAAAATCATTAAAAAGATGAGAAGGAAACTAAGCAATTATAAAGGCAAGCACTTGACATATGCAAGATGTATCATACTCATAAAGATAGTCTTGCAAGGTGCATCAATCTACTGGTTCTCTCTATTGAAGGCTCCCTTAACAATCCGAAGCTAAATGAGTAAAATTCTCAAAAAAATTCTTTGGAAAAGAACCTGGGACAATGCCTATTTACCCCTTCTTGTCTGGGAGAAAATATGAAAACTAATCACATGGGGAGGTGGATGGGGGAAGGAATAAGGAACCTTATCAAAATTAACCTAGCCCTCATAGCCAAACTAGTTTGGATAATGGGAGATAATTCCTTTTCAAGATGGAACAGTTTTCTAAGATAAAATCACCTCGACAAAAGGAACCTAGAAAGAATCTTCACGAAAAAGGAGATCCATGTTGGATCCACTATTTAGAATAGTATGAAAGAAGCAAGATGGATTATTCTATAATATACAAACTAGGAAAATAACATACTTTTGGAAGTACATATGGATCACCCAAAATCTGCTGAGACTGGAAATGAGCTTAGATGGTATTAAGGAAGAAAGTATAATGTAATGGGGACACAAAGTGAATGATTATTGGACTGAAAATGTAAAGCAAGAGCACAAAATTTTCACTTGGAAAACACTAAAATGCTAATGAAACACAAAATGAAGACCAAAAGATTATAAATGCATCATATAAGGTTTTTAGGTTCCCTAGAGCTCATAAAAAGAATCATTAAACTAGAATTGAAAGGGTACAGGGGTTCTCATTAAAATAAGGATACAAATCATATAGTAAGATATCCCAGTGCCTCAAAAAAAATTAAATGGAGTAGAATTTGGAGCTCAAAAGCATGGCCAAAGGCAAAAGATTTTTTATGGTTGGCCATGCATGAAAAGATTCTAATAGGATAAAATATTAAAAATAAATGCTTCCAAGGATTGTCACAATGTGTTTTGTGTTACAACAATGGAGAAAGTATTGAGCACCTTCTTCTTCACTATAACCATACATCAGGGTTTGGAACAAGTATACCCTGAGTTGGACTCTGAACTACAATCCTCCAGATTACCTATGAGTGTGGTAGTGTAATAAGAAGATAATTTTTTAAAAGGACATATGGGAAATGGGTCCAATTATTCTAACATGGAAATTTTGGATTAAACAGAACACCATAATCTTTGAGAACAATAGAAGGCACAAGCCCCCAAAGAAATTTTAGATGGAATTAGAAGTTTGTATTAGTCAAATTTATCTCTCCTCAAAGTAGTTGAAAAATAAAGAGGCCAATATAGAAGAAATTAAAATCCTTCAAAACTGGGGAATAGTCAAAAAGATCTATGAAGCTATAAAACCAAGCAAAAATTAGGGAAAAAATGATAAGGAAAGACATCAAATGGGCATCTTTGGAATTGGGGTGGTATATTTATTTTTATGGGGAATCAAAACACAACATGAGTGAGTCAGGTATAAGGGTGGTTATAATAAATCACAAGGGCCAAGTGATAGCATATACAACCATCTATATTTGAATCAACACAAATAATATATTGGAAGCTAAGGGCCTTATTCTAGGGATGAATTTGGCTTTTTAGAAGAAAAGATTAACAACATTATAGAAGGGGATTCACTCATGGTCATCAAAAACATGGATAACAAAAAAAAATCTTAATTGGCTAATTAAATAGATAATCAAAGAAAAAAACTTTAGAACTATTTTGAGGGTGTGAATCTAAAGCATACCATGAGAGAAGGAAATTGAGTAGCAGATTGGATGGTGAACTTTACGCTTCAATTCCACTCCAAAGATAAGAAAAGAAACATGGAAAGAATCTTCAGGAACAAGGAAATGAAAGAATTAAAATAAATTCTAAAAAATTATGCAAAATTTATAAACAAATTACCTTGGATTACATGCATCATGAATGCATAAAGCTTGCCTAATAGATAAAACTACATGCAAATTCCTTAAAATTGCTCAAAACCACCTTTTTCTTAAAAATATGACTAAGCTAGATTTTCAAAGTAGAATTTATAAAGTTAGTTTTTTACAAAAGATAGTTTCTTTTTGATATATATAATAATAATTAAATTTTTTATTAATATCCAAAAATTGAAGGAAATAACTTACAAAGACAATAAAAAACTAGTTTTTATAAATTCCACCTTAATAATCTAACCTAATATTACTTCTATATATATAAAAGTTAGATTTAATGTTATATCAATATAATAGTATTATAAATAAGTTTTATAATATATCTAATAATATATAATTTTAATTATCATTTATTTAACATGACATAATATTATATTATATATGACTATATATTATGTATACTAATATTAATTTATATATATATTATTATTTTAATATATATTTATAATTATATTATAATAATATTAAAATATATAATATAATAATTATTATAATATAATAATATATTATTATAGTGATATATAATATATTATTATTAAAACTATATTTTATAAATATTATATTACTATATATTGTATTGTAATAATAAATTATATATAATAATTTAATGTTAAATATATGTACGTATATATCGATAGGTCAAAAAAAGGGCTAGAGCCTCTCTAATAAATAGAGGAAAAACCTTGACAAAATCAGTTAAATTTCAAGGCCTTTGAATGAAAGGCGACAACTAACACAAAAGAAGAGATGCTTTGAAGACTTTGTGTATAGTCATTCAAAATCTTAGCTTTTTAACCTATTACTATTGCAAGTGTTTGGATTTTTTCCTAACTTTAGAGTATCTTGAGTACATGGCGCAAACGAAGGATGATATTGATTTGAGCTTCTATGTTTATATTTATAATATAATATAATAATATTATTAAAAATTGTCATATTATATTATTATTTATTATATATATTGATATTAAAAGTATAATATAATATATTAATATTACTGATATAATATAATATATATTAATATTTTAATATTATATTAATAAACAATATTG
Organism: Torreya grandis; assembly: GCA_037957365.1. Classification (NCBI taxonomy): domain Eukaryota; kingdom Viridiplantae; phylum Streptophyta; class Pinopsida; order Cupressales; family Taxaceae; genus Torreya; species Torreya grandis. The sequence continues at coordinate 1,390,735 of JARHVA010000085.1, forward strand.
GATTAGATTATAATGATATGATATTTATTATTACTTGATAAAAAAAATAAAAAATGAATTGACATTGTATGATTAAAATTTAAGTCACAGTGTATTGATGGTTGGAAGAAAGATGGATAAGTTGAAGAAGGTTGACAACATGTAGCACATGGGTGAATAAGTGGTACCCACTAATGGTTTTAGCATATTTTTATGAGTGGTGGTGTTAAAATATTCTTTTAGCCATCTCTCTGTTGCTATGTGCTCTGCGTACTGTGCTTTGTGAATGTATTGTTTCTTTATATACAATTCTCTTGTGCACACAATGATCAACCCACTTCCTTAAATTTAACATTTTCTAAATAATTTAATTTAATTAATTTAAAAAAATATTTTTTATAATCTTTAATTTAAATTTTTTAATAATTAAAAATTTGAGATTTATGGTTTTCACAATCTACATTTATTTATAAAAATATATACAAACAAAATAAGAAAATTTTATTTATATTGATTACCAAAATAAACATTCTTCTTAAATCATTAAGTCACTAACTTTTTTTTTATTTAAAAAAAAAAAAAAAAAAATATGATGAGGCATTGAGAGCATTGCTATTAAGACTTATGAATGTGATTTTTAAATATCTAAAACAACCACCTGAATACCTGAATGGAAGCATATCCAAATGATGTGTATAAAGTGTTTTCCTCCTTGCCCAAATTCAAATCTTATGTTGGGCATTGCAATTCATATCCTTATTTTCAACAACATTTCTACAAGCAACCAACATATCTAGAAGTACTTAAATCACAACATTATTATTGTTTTGTATTATTGTATAAACATTTGGTACATTTATTTATGTATAACTAATTGATTCAAATTAGATGGTCTTTAATTTTTATATCATTTTTAAAAATTTAAAAAAAAAAAATTATTTATTCTTATATTAATTTTATAATTAATTTATGTTTTCTTTGTCTTATGTTGAGCCAGTTATATGAAATTGGTCTTATTATTTATGCTTTTAATTTTGTTGAAATTATTATACATGTGAATCTCAATAAAGTTTCATTTTATATGGTTTATAAACAAACAAATAATTAAGTACATTTGATCTTCTTAAAATAATTTTTTTAAACTAATATTTTATTATAAAATACTTTAATACTTCTTAAAATTATTTTTATTTTACAATTTTTATTTATTAATATTTTTATTATATTTATAAATATTGACTATTGGAGAAATAATTACTTCCCACCAACCATCCAAACCCTAATTTTTATTCTGAAACAAATCATTTTTAATTTTTAAATTACAAAATTGTTGATTTAGGACACAAGTCAAACTACGTATTCGAGGTGAAAGGTAATAAAAGAGCGAGCACGTTTGGAGATTTTTGTCTAATTCAATGACCTTGTTAGCACTCTAAAGTTTTACCATGATGACAAATTCCATACCATAAACATACATACAATCCTAACAACTTTCTATGCTCCATTCTAGATTTCAAGGTGACAATTATAAACACTTTGGATGTGCATTTCAAAATTCAAATTGCAATGAAAAAATTTGATAACATTTAAATTGAATAAGTTAATTATGTTAATACATATTTAATTGAGTAGTTAATTATAAATTTTTAATATATTTTATATATTTAATTTAAATATTAGTTAACGAGGATTTTTTATTATGTTTTATATGTATATATATTTTGGTGTATTTTAATTGTATTTTATTTTTTGAAGTTTCATTTTTTAATGAAATAAATTATGATGTATTCTCATATTTAAAATTTTGAATGTTTTTATGTTTGATTGTGCTTGGTTCTAAAGTGTATATTCTCTTTTAACTTCAAAAAAAATCTTAAAACCCTAGTGTGTTTTGATTAATGTACTATAATTTCTTCCATACTTGATTTTATTTTATGTTATTAAAATTGAAAAAATTGAAATTTCAATTAAAATAATTGGTAAAATTAATTGGAAATAAATAATAATTATAAAATATATTTAATTAAATTTAAGTTAGAATTTAAAACTAAAATAAGATGTAAACATATGTCTTCTATTTTAAAAGTGAATGTACATTTGCAAGATGACATTGTTTTGTATTTGAATATAAATGATAATTTAACATGCCTTAAAATAATGATGTGCTTCGGGTTATATTAATATAAAAAACATGGTTACTAACTTGACATGAACAATGGCCTCAAAAAAGAGAATTCAAGCCCTAATAACTCATATTTTTAAGTTAAAAACACCAAAAATCAACCTCCAAATTAAAAAGTGATGCCATTGATAAAGCCTTTTTTTCGTGGTGAAAATTACAAACTTTTACAACCATAACTTTAAAAACTTATAATGTTACTAACAAAAACCTTGTAATCAACCTTCTAATAAACAAGTAGTGTTACAAGTAACACCCTTTTATTTGGGGTTAAAATTACAACTTGTTTGAAACCATGGCTTTAGCAACAGATAACGTTGCGAAAACAATTTTAAAATCAACCCTTGAATTAAAAAGTGGTGCTACTAGTATAAAAACAATTTAGGGTTAAAAATTTAACTTTTTTGAAACCATGATCTTAACAACTAATACCATTATAGCCAAAATCCTAAAATTATCTCACAAGTTGAAAAGTAGTACTACAAATAGCATCCTATTTTTCCAAGTTTAACATTGCAATATATATATAATTTAACTATATTATATATATTTAAAATACTAATTCAAAAGGAGATTAGTCTCATAAGAATGAAATAATACAACTCATTTATTGTTATTATAAGGTAAAGTGTCTACTTATTATAGTTTGCTTTATAATAACAATACATATATTCACTACAAGTTAGTAATATAAATATATATAAAAATGAAAAAATATATATTCATTGTTCACTGTAAATTAGTATTAAAAATATATATAAAAAAAAAACTATATATATAAATAAAATCTTTCAAAATACTTAAAATTGCACTCGTACTCAACTCCCTTTATAAGACTAATTTAAAATATATTAATTTATATATTATAATGAGCGGTTTTATATATTTATAATAATAATTTATAATGAGAATTGAGATTAGTAATTTACATTTAAATTGGTCTAATATATATATATATATGAAACTATATATATATATATATATATATATATATATATATATATAATTTTATTTTTATATATATTTATAATATTAATCTGCAGTAAATATATATATATCTTCTCTAACTACAAATTTTTATTATCATAAATTTGTAAACCCTTATCACCCTACACAACTGTGTCCCAAAATTCCATGTTGCCAAATTGCAAATAGCCATCATATTATCATAACACTTCTTTAAATCCTTTTCATTCACTTACTTAAGAAATTGGGAAATTCAGTTATGAATACTTACCTGAATTTGTAGAGTGCAAATTGTAAATTTGTAATCAATCTCTAGAGCTTAAACAACCTTGCACGTTGATGCCACAAATTCAACTGATTTGAACGTTGAGGCCACAAATTCAACTGGTTAGAAGTTTGAACTTTGGTGGATAAACACAAATCCAACTGCTTTTCAAAATTGCCCGCTGACTGCAAGGATGTTTTGTCTTGTCCAGTTCAAGGGTCTGGCATCTATCAAAGGATTCTGCTAGGTTATCTATTAGCATTAATGATGCAACTTTGACCCACGCGTTGTGGCATGTAGCAGGAGATCTCAATTCCCAAGCCCATCTCCTTATTTATGTGCATTTAATATCACATGGCCATGGTGACACTCTCAAAACCATATCAAAATATCCCCATTTGTAAATGGTTTGTTACCCATCAAATTATCATCATCCATTTCTGTCAAGTACATCATATATCATTTATCATGTATCGCCCAATTACAAATAATAAAATACTCGTGTAGAAGAACAGAGAGAGAAAGAGGAGGGAGTTGTTCATGAACTCGGGGGAAGCCAAAGCAATGGCTCATCCTCACCACACTCTACGATTGAAGCCGATTAATATAAAAAAAAAATGATTTCTCTGAAGAATAGGAGGAACCCTTGACTCCTTATGGAGCCATATTTCGCAATAGTTTGATTGATTCATACATCTTTGTTATTACGAGATTAAATAAATCAGTGCATGTTCCTTCCATGAAAATATCTTTACAATCCACTCTCAGCAAACACAAGCGGTTTTCCAGCATCGTGGTCAGTATGCAAATATATATTTTTTCCAGGCATAGGATTTTTATGATAGCTTAGCAATTTTGAGTTTTAAGGTCACTGATAATTATACAATTTTATGGGTTTTCTTTTATGATTGTTATTTAAAATTAACAGCTTCTTTTTCAATTAGTTTAGATTGACCTCAAGAATCCCATCTCTTATTCATATGAATGGTCTACTCAATATTCATTACTCAGTATTCATTCCATTTACTATGACTATATATTTAAAATGACACTAAGTATCATTTAAATATGAATGATCTACTCATATTCATTCCATCAACTATAATTTTATATCTAAAATGAAACTTGAGTATCGACATGAATGGTTTATTCCATATTCATTCCATCTACTATGATTTCATATTTAAAATGACGCCAGGTATCAGTTAAATGTGAACATTATTTATATATAATGGATATTAAATAAACTATTTAATAAGTTTTTGTGAACCATTATTTATAAAATATAATATAAATTAAGTCAAAACTATACTACTGACTCCCAATCACATATAGTTATATAATTATAAGCATTTTTGCCCATGTTTTAGACACCTCACATAATTTTATCCCACACTTGTGTAAACTATATTTTGAAGGGTTTTCGGATGTTTGTGGATGCAGGTTAAATTTAAAAATAGAAATCAAAAATGGGTGGCAAGGGATTTTAATATGGATGATCACATAATAGTGGCCGAGCTTAGTGCCCATTATAGAGAGAGTTATGATTTTGTTGAGAAATATACAGCCACCTTGGCTACTGCTTCACCCCTTGACCCCTCCATTCCTCTGTGGCGAATCCATGTACTGAACTAAATATCAGTAGAGGCAAAAGCCAGTGTAGTTTTAAGAATCCACCATTACATAGGAGACTATGTGTCTCTCATATCCCTCTTGTTGGATTGCACTAGAAAATACGTTAGCCTTGAATCCATGCCCACCATACGAACAATCCAAAAACAAAAAAGGACTCCAACATAGAGCTTGATTGCTATATTGCAAGCAATATGGATTCTGATATTTTCTTTATGGTGTAATGCTTTGAATTTGGTCCATGCTGTGGCAACTTACATGTGGATGAAAGATAGCAAAATGGTTAGAGGACCCCAACATGTAGCGTCTCATCCCAGGCATCTTGCTCATGTTACGATGGATCTTGAAGACATTACCATAGTGAGGAAAGCTATTAAAGGGGTACAAACATATTTCCATTAGTACTGACTCTTTTTGAAAATATATCTGATATAATGCATAGACATTTGATGTAATATTTAACGAATTGAATATGCATATAGTGAATGATGTTGTCACTGGAATGTTTTTGGCAGGATTCATGAGATATTTCAATCAGTTATTTTGTAAGTATTTCTTCATTCTACTTTGAACCTGTTCAAACGATATCAAAATATCCCATTCATGTGTCCATTGGGTGCATAACATAAAAACACTATTTTTTAACTTCGGCATATTAATCATTATATAGAGTTGACTGTGTATTTTTTCTTTAATTTTTGAGGATGAACATCATAATTAGGGTGCAGGAACAAAAAAATCTGCTTAGTACGACAAATACGGTTAGGGTATACATTAGGCCAACCTTGTTGGACATAGTTTTCATAGTGCAAGCAATGAGGAGGGATCCTTTTATCCTATTTTTGTGAGCTTAGTGACAGGATTGAGGGGTAGGGTATGTCTTCCATCAACCTTTTTAGGTTTAGTGACAGGATTGGAAAGGGTATCTCTTCTAAAAACCATTTTGGGCTTAGTGAATTAATATAATGATTGAAGGGGTATCCGTTCCTCCAATCTTGTTGGGCTTAATAGCAGGATTGAAAGGTAGGACATCCATTCCGCCAACCTTAATTGATGTAATGGCATAGTGTATGTACTGAGAGTTATTGTATCCATTCAACCATCCTTCTTTAGCATTCCCTGGTTTAGTGGCTAGGGATTATAAAATTTCCTTCTATCATTGGATATGCTCTTTTAAATATTAACATATTTTACATTTAAAAAGCTAAAAAAATTTCAAATTTAATTTTTGGTGCAGTCTCATTTTTTTTAATTTTTATTTATTTAAAGTATCTTTAGGGATTTCTATCTTGATAGATGGTATAATAGTTGTAATAATACCATTAATAATTTGTATAAATTGAATAATAACATTTTTGATGCGGTGTTTTTTTTTTGAAATTATCTAGAGAATTTGTATTTTAATAAATGATATAACAAACAATCATCCTCACCAACTAAACTATAACTCTTGTAATGGAGTGTATCTTGGTAGCAAATGAATATTGTATTCTGATTTCTACAATATGATTATTAAAATCCCCAACTTCAATGTAATTTTGACCATAGTTAGACACTCACATTTCCAGTAGTAATAAAATACATTGTAAAACCACTTTGGTTAGGCACACACATTAGCAGGAAGACATGATGAATAAAATGCAAAGAGTTGGATGTTATAACTCTCATTTACTGTTATCTTAATAGACATTTGTTGTCAAGAAGCTTAACAATTGCATTTTATTATGAACTTGCCAGCCAGAGATGGAGCAAATTGGAGAAACCCAAGAATTCGAGCACTTGTTCTAGTGAATATCAGATCGTCCCATGCCTTCATGTGACATTATCCACACACCTCTACTACTCTGACTATATTAGTTCAAAACATAAAAAAAATTGTACTAAGCTATATAAATTGGGTTTTTTTAATAGAAGATGGAAAAGATAATGAAGAATGGTGAGGATGCCAGGGGGTAGAATGCATTTGGCATGTGGGTTCTCCCTATTACAGTAAAGCAGTAGAACCAATTTATGGAATATTGTCGAGTGGCAAAGGCTTACTCTAACCAAAAGAAAGCATCTTCAGAAGCACAATTTACCTATTCCCTCATAGAATTCCTGTTACACTCATTGGGATGGCGATCACCTTCCAAGCTCACGTTAATAATGTTGTCAAACACCACACTTGTATTTTCAAATGTATTACGCCCAGTGGAACAAGTTCAATTCCTTGACAATCCTATCTCACACATTGTTACAATAGTGTTTGGTCTACCACAGGTCAGTCTCTAAACACCAACCCTGCATCAACTGTTTGTGTTTTATTCTAATTGAATAGTATTATGGACAAGGCTGGTAGTACATTTTTAGAGCTATACAGGAAAAGGCAAGCTCATCGTAATGGCAGTAGAAGACACGTTTCTAGATGCTGATCAAATGTGCATGGATTGTGCTCATGCTCTTTCTCAGATGTAACAAGAGGCTCTTCTTACTAATATTAAAAATTGTTGGTAGACGTGGTCTCCAACTCAGTAGTAAAGAATTTAATCTTCCCTGCCACATCAAACACATTGATAGCTTTTTATAGTGAATTCTCTCTAGCCCCAGCGACTGTATTTAATATATCTTTTCTCTCTCTCGTTTCATCTAGATCCCTCTAGTCAAAATTATTCATTATTCTATCTTTGTAAAAAACATTTTAATATACTCTATTTTTAGAATGTATGCAGCAAAAAGTGTATGAAGGCAAAATATATGAAAGAAGTGAAGCCCTGCTATGTATGGTATGCAGCAAATAATTGTAAATCAGAGCAGCATAACTCTATTGGCAAAGAAGATAAAGACTTTGTAGCTTATATGGCATAAGATTAATGAAAGATAAACTTTTGTATTTTTTCTCGCTATCTATAATTTGTCAAGCTATTTATTTTATATGATTAGTCTTTTTTCTTGTGTGGTTTAAAACCAACAAATTGGTATCAGAGTAGAGAAGAGATCAAAGTTTTTCAAAGGGGTTTGCTTTCAAAGCAAGACACATATATCAAGAAGAGGTAGAAGATCTTCATACCATTCTAGCAGAAGCTGATAATAAAACTCAGAGGTAAGGCAAAAATTTTAAAGGGATAAACTCTCAGTTGAAGGTAAATAGGAGATTAGTTAGTGAAGAAGCTATAGCAGGAATTAGTGGAAGCATTTATCAACCTCAAATACCAATTTTTAATGGGAAAAATTATAATTTTTGGAGTATAAAGATGAAAACCCTGTTCTACTCACAAGATGTTTAGGATTTAGTGGAAAATAGGTTTCCTGAACTAGCAAATCAATAGGCATATTAGGGATTATCATAAGCAAAGAAGGATTTATTGAAGGAAAACAAGAAAAAGGATACCAAAACATTGTTTTTCATCCAGCAAGCCTTGGAGAAATCAAAATGATGCAGAAAAAATAGGCCAACCTTTTGGAGGCCATAACTTTTGACCCGTAGCTTCATTTGAGCTCTTCCACACATCAAATGACTTTCTCAAAATATTTATTACTATTCTAAGCAATTCTACGTACTTAGAAATATTTTTAATATTTTTAGGAGGCTATACCTAATCATATGAGGGTTTGAAATTGCAATTTAATTATTTTTTTAGGATTTTTCTATTTTTAAAAATTATATAATTTTAGAACCAGATGTTAATTTCAATTGAATTTCATCCCATAGGATAATTATAGTGTTTAGGATATTTTGAGATATTTTCAGATATGTGCACGCTTGCATGTGAGACTTAGTATGAATAATAACTGCTAAAAATAGATATATTTTTTTTAGATTTTAGTTTTTTTTTTTTAAATTTTGCATGTCAACTCTAAATTCTAAATTGAGGCTTATTTGAGCATAGTTTGAGTTTGTAATTATTTCAAGTCATTCAATACGAATCAATTCATAGATTGTTTCAGATCTTGGCCTATCAGTAGTTTTATTATCTTGATAGTTTTTGGGTTCATTATCTATTATCAGAGCAAGTTTGAAGCTTAGAGGAGTAAATAAATGGTGAGAGAACGAGGAGGTATTGCACATATGAACTAGACTATTTAAGAGCTATAGAGGCAAGTAGAACAATTAATCAAGGTTATCACTAATCAATAGAAAAAATAAAATGGTGATGAAGAGGACACAGATCATGATGAAGAAATTCAGCAAGAAGAAGAACAAGATCAGCCACCATCGATGGAAAAGAGGATGATTCTGGCTTTAAAAAGAAGAAATGAAAGAATCAAGGTTGATGTTCTAGATTATGAAGGTAGTTTAAAACCATATGAGATGATAGATTGGATGAATAGTATGGAGAAATTCTTTGAGTGGAAGACTATGAGAGAAGACAAGAAGGTAATGTTTGCATTCATGAAATTGAAAGGTCATGCAATGATTTGGTAGGATCACTCGAAGAAAGAGAGATAGAGAAAAGCTAAAGAGAATGTTAATACATGAAAAAAAATGGTGAAGCTGAGTAAAAAATTTCTTCTTGTAGATTATGCACAAACCCTATACAGAAGATCTCAAAATTTGAGGCAAAAATATCATAGTATACAAGAGTATATAGGTAAATTTTATAAGATTTGCATACAAGTGGAGCATGATGAAACAAAAGAGTACATGGATGAAAGGTATGTAAATGGTTTGAAATTTTTTATTCAAGATGAATTAAGCATGCATAGAATATTTTGCATAGAGGAGGCTTATCAATTAATTTTGAAGGTAGAAGAAAAATAAAATAGACATAATTTTAGAACATCTCTTGGTGTGAGAAGAGGTGGATCCCCTCCAAATAGGAGACGAGGTGGGTTTAATACCACCAAAGGTGGGTCTAACACTAATAAAGGTGATTAATTACATGGTACAGAAAGGCAAGATGATAATAAGCAAGGGTTTCAATACCAACAAAGAGGAAGAGGGTTTTAGAAAAGATGAGGTTATGGTGATACTAGATGATGGTTTTTGAATCAACGTGGATCTTATGTCTGTTATAGATGTGGAGAAGAAGGGCATAGAGCATTTGAGTGTCCACATTATCAAGATCAAGAAAGAAGGCAAGAAGATCGCCCAAGAGTAAATCTAGTCGAGACTAAGATAGAAGAGCAAAATACTGAAGTTGCACCTGCAGATGTTGGAGTGAATCTCATGATGAAAATAACCATGGTCACTCCAAGGAAGGAACAAGTGAAAAATAAAGAAGGTGGTGATGCATAGCTTTGATCAAATATGTTTTGAACAAGATGTACTTTAGGTGGAAAGGTATTCAAAGTAATTATAGATAGTGGTAGTTGTGATAATATGGTTTTTAAAGAAATGATAGAGAAAATAAATTTGTAATATGAAAAGCATCCTAATCTTTATCAAATTTCATGGTTTAAAAAAGCAAGTGAACTTATAGTAGATAAAAGGTGCTTAATCAAATTTTTCATGAAAAAAGTTATAATAATGAATTGTGGTGTGATGTTATTCCAATGGATGCATATCATGTGTTATTAGAAAGACCATGGAAATTTGATAGGAAAGCAAAATATGATGGAGAAAATAACATGTACACTTTTTAGAAAAGTGGTACAAAGGTAGTTTTGTTACCTCTTAAAGAGGAAGAGAAGATAGAAAGCTCTACTAAAGAATTTATCCAAGATAGAAAGGTGGTAAGTTGTTGTTATGTATTAGTAGCAAAGAATGAAGACACAAAAGTGGTGTAAATACCAATAGAAGTAATAAGAGTGTTAAAATATTATGCAGATGTTATGTCTTATGAGTTACCAGATGGTTTGCCACTAAAAAGAGATATCCAACATCTCATTGATTTGATTTTAAGATCATCTCTACCCAATCAAGTAGAATGTAGGATGATTCCAATAGAACATGCAAAATTAAATAAATAGGTTGCCGAATTGCTAAAAAAGAAGGTGATAAGGGAGAGTATGAGTCCATGTGCAACATCAACATTGTTAACTCCAAAAAAAGATGGATGATGGATAATGTGTGTGGATAGTAGAGCAATTAATAAAATTAAAATAAAGTATAGGTTTCCTATACCTCATTTAGATAATATGATAGATGTGCTTGCACGAGTAAAATATTTTACCAAGATTTATCTAAGGAGTGGTTATTATCAGATTCAAATTCGTGAAAGAGATGAGTATAAAACTGCATTCAAGACTAGGGATGGCTTATATGAGTGGATGGTGATGCCATTCAAATTATCTAATGCACCTAACACATTTATGAAGGTGATGAATACATTGCTATGAGAATATATTAGTAAGTTTGTGGTTGTTTATTTTGTTGATATTTTGATATTCAGTAAGACTAAATAATAATACTTATAACATTTGAGAATGGTATTGGAGTTTTTAAGAAAATAGAAGTTGTATACAAATTTGAAGAAGTGTAGGTTTATGCAGAATAGTTTGGTATTTTTGGGATTTATAGTTTCAATAGATAGTGTCAGAATGGATGAAGAAAAGATAAAGGAAATGATTGAGTGTCTTATTCCAAAAAGCATTACAGAGGTAAGAAGTTTTCATGGTTTAGTAACTTTTTACAAAAAAATTATTAAAATTTTTAGTAGTATTGTGGCACCAATAATAGATTGCATGAGAGGGAAGGAATTTGCATGGACTAGAGCAGCCACAAAAAGCTTTGAATTTTTGAAGAATAAAATTATAAAAAGACTAATTTTACCATTACCATATTTTAACAAAGTGTTTGAGGTTGACTGTGATGATTCATTTGTGGGAATTAGTGATATGTTGAGTTAAGAAGGAAATCCAATAGCATATTTTAGTGAGAAGTTGAATGAGGTAAGAAAAAAGTATTTTACTAATGATGTTAAATTTTATGCAATTGTACAAGCATTAAGACATTGGAGGCATTACCTAGTGCCTAAGGATTTTATCCTATTTACAAATCATGAGGCTTTGAAGTATGTGAATACATAAATTTTTTTGAATAGTAAGCATGCAAAGTGGCTTTCTTTTTTGTAGGGGTATACTTGTGTGTTGAATCATAAATCAAGAAAATAGAATCAAGTAGCTGATGCATTGAGTAGGAAGGTAACATTATTAACTATTATGGTGAGTGAAGTAATTGGGTTTGAAGCTATAAAAGAGTTATATGATACTGACCCATATTTTGGTAAGGTAGTTGAGTAGTGCAAGAATATATTAACAAGTGGGACAGATGTTATTCATGATGAATATCTTATACAAGAAATTTATCTCTTCAAAAAAAAATAATTATGCATTCCAAATGGGTCTCTATGATACAATATAATAAGAGAATTATATAGTGGTGATTTGACTAGACATTTTGGTAAGACGAAGACAATAGATTTTGTGAAGGAAAGGTATTTTTGGCCAAAGATGAAGAGAGATGTGACAAGGTATGCTTCAAGGTACAGAATATGTTAGGTGGCTAAAGGACATGCACAAAATATTAGATTATACATGCCATTACTAGTTTCAAGAAGAGCATGGACAAATTTGAGTATGGATTTTATGTTGGGATTACCAAACACCCATAGAGATAATGATTCAATTTTTTTTGTTATATATATATATATATATATATATATATATATATATATTTTTTTCTAAAATGGTTCATTTCATTGCATGTAAGAAAACCAATGATGTCACTAGAGTTGCAAAATTATTTTTTAAGGATATTTTGAGATTGCATGGTGTTCTAAAAACTATTACTTTAGATAGGGACACAAAATTTATAATTCATTTTTGAAGGACTTTGTGGAATAATATGGATACTAAGCTACAATTCAGTAGTGCATATCACCTACAAACAAATGGATAAATAGAATTTGTGAATAGGAGCTTGAAAAATTTGTTGAGATGCGTAGTGGGAGAGAAGTCCAAGTAATGAGACTTGGCTTTACCACAAGCTGAGTTTGTATATAATAGTGCAGTGAATGGATCAATAGAAAAGACACCATTTCATATTGTTAATGAGAGAAATACTTTGGGTATTTTAGATTTGGTATAATTATTGAATTAATGATGATGCAAAAGCATTTGCAAAGCATATACAATAATTGCAAGGAGTAAGAAGAAATTTGTAGGAAAGTAATAAGAAATACAATGCAAAATTAGATGTTAAAAGAATATCAAAGGTATTTAAATAAGGAGAGTTGGTAATGGTTTACTTGAGGAAATAAATATTTTCAAAAGGCATGTACAATGAGTTGAAGTATAAGAAAATTAGACCATATAGAATTGTGAAAAAAAAATCAATGTCAATGATTATGAGGTGAGTTTACGACAAAATTTTAAGATATCTTCAGTATTTAATATTTTAAATTTATATTATTTCCATGGGGAAGATGGTGAAGATGATGAAAATGAAGGAGTATATTGGGAGCAACAGGTTCCAAAGAAGAAGAAGGAAAATATAGTGCAGGTTTTGGATATGAAGACAATAAGTACAAGCCAAGGGAATTATAATAGGTGTTTGGTATAGTGGGAAGGATTGCAACAAGAAGACGACACTTGGATTATAGAATGGGAGCTGAAGAAGATTGACAAGGAAAAATTGTTCACTTAGACTAACTTTTTGAAGAGAGTGGAATTATTGTGAACTTAAATTTAAATGAGAATGAGTCACTTGGACTAACATAAGCTCTAGAAAGGACCTTATATTATAAAGACTTGATAGATTAATAGTCTTGAGAAAGTGGATCGAGAAAAATAAAATCCTATAAAATGAGGTGCTCAAAACATCTACATTTACTGATATCCTTTCATGTTATGCAATATGAGTATCATATTAGAGCTCTATTTAGGTTCAAGAAGATGTGGCTAGAACACCCAGACTTAAGTGATTTTTTAACCTAGCAATAGAAACACCTAAATAATAGATATGGGACTAAGATGTATCTCTTTTTTTAGAAATTTAGAGAGATCAAAAAGTCCTTGAAAATATAGAATCAACTCATATTTAAAAACATATTTCAAGTTAAAAAAAAGTTAGATAGGAGAAATAGAGAGATCCAGGAAATGAGAATGGAAAGGCACAACTCCAGATATCTACTAGAGAAAGAGGCGAATATAGAACATAAACTAGAATATTCTAACAAAAAAGAGGAAATCTACTAGAATAAAAAAATATAGGGTAAGATGCCTGAAGGAGGGATATCTAAACACCAAGTTCTTCCACCTATCGTGCAGAATCAGAAGATAAAAGATCCATAATTAGAAATTAGAAATTATGGGAGGTACTAATATGGAAGATCCCATAGAAGTTAAATAATACTTGGTGAGGTACTGGGAAGAGATGTTAAATCAAGATGAAACAGGGAATCATGAAGATCAAGAATCCTTTTGGAGGCAAATCCCTCAATTAATCACTTAGATACATAATCAAATTTTGATGGAGGATATCTCTCTTGAATAAACAAAGAGAGTGGTCTTTGAGATGGCAAGAGACCATTTTTCAAGCCCAAACAGGTTCCCAAATCTCTTTTTTTGACACTTCTAGGATCTCATAAGGGAATAAATTAGGGAAGTGGCACAAGAAACCAAGGAATCTCAAGGAATGTTGAAAGCATTTAATTCCAAATTCCTTGTTCTCATCCCTAAAAAATGGAAATCAATACCCCAGAGGACTTCTATCCAATTTATCTATGTAATACCATGTATAATATCATTTTAAAAACCATTGTTAACTAGTTACAAAGAATACTTCTAAATATTATCTCATAGGAACAAGCGGCAGTCGTAAAAGGAAGACAAATCACATATGGTATCATCATTGCCCATACAATCATCCACTCCATCCATGCTAGTAAGAGGCACGTAATGTTGATTAAATTGGACATATACAAGGCCTATGATAAAGTTAATTGGTCCTTTTTAAATGGATTGCTTTGAAAGTTTAGGTTTAGTCTAGATTGGATAAAATGGATTCAGAGCTATTATTAATCATCTAAGTTCTTAGTTATGAGCAATGGATCCCTAGAAGGGTATTTTTAATTATTAATGGGGATCAAACAAATGGATGATAATTCCCCCCATCTCTTCATCCTAATAGCAAAGGTCATAGGAAGACACATAAAGTCCATAAGAGATGAAAATAAGATAAACAGATTACAAGTGACCACTAGAGAAGCTACCCACTCTCATATCCAATTTATGGACAATACTATGCTTTTTGATAACCCAACTCAATAAGAGGTCAAGGAAATAAGGGATCTAGTGGTAAACTATTAAAAAGTGTCATGTCAATCAATAAATAGAATCAAATCCAAGATCTTCTTTATCAATGTTTCCCCTAATCTCTAACCTTCTTCATTAAGATCTTGAGATTTGAAAATGTATCTTTCCCAAATAAATATCTAGGTTTCCTATTCTTCAAAGGCAATGAAAATATGAAAATTTGGAATAAATTCAATGAAAAGATGAGGAGGAAACTAAGTGGTTGGAAAGGCAAGCACTTGACATATGCAAGATGTATCATACTCATAAAGACAGTCTTGCAAGGCACATCAATCTACTAATTCTCTCCATTAAAGGATCCCTTAGAAATCCTAAGACAGATGAATAGAAATCTCAAAAAGAATCTTTGGTAAGGAACATGGGACAAGGCCTATTTACCTCTTCTTGCCTGGGAGAAAATATGTAAACCAATCACATGGAGAGGAGAGGGTCAGGAATAAGGAACCTTAACAAAGTTAACTTGGCCCTCATAGCCAAACTAGTTTGGATAATGGGAACTAATTCCTTTTCAAGAAGGAGCAATTTGCTAAGATAAAAATGCCTCAACAAAAGGAACCTAGAAAGAATCTTCACAAAAAAGGAGCTCCATGTTAAATCCACTATTTATAATAGTATGAAGGATGCAAGTTGTATTATTCTAAAAGGATTATTCTATAATATATGAAATAGGAAAACAACATACTTTTGGGAGTACATATGGATCACCCAAAAGCCCCTAATGCTGGAAACAAGCTTGGATGATATTAGGGAAGAAAGTATAAGGCAATGGGGACACAAAGTGAAAGATTATTGTACTGAAAAATGCAAAGCAAGGGCACAAAATTTTCACATGGAAAACTCTAAAATGCCAACAAAACATAAAATGAATCCCAAAATATTATAAATGCAACCTTTAAGTTTTTTGGGCTCCTTAGAGCTAAAAAAAAGACTCATTAAATTAGAATTAAAAGGGTATCAGGGTCTACTCAGTAAAAAAAGGATACAATGACCATATAGTAACCTATCCCAGTGCCTCATAACAAAATTAAATGGAGTAGAATTTGGATCTCAAAAGAATGGCCGAAGACAAAAGCTTTTATATGGTTGGCCATGCATGAAAAGATTCTAACAGGAGAAAATATTAAAAATAAAGGCTTCGAAGGATTGTCATGATGTGTTTTGTGCTACAACAATGGAGAGAGTGTTGAGCACCTTCTCCTTCACTATAACTATATATCGGGGGTTGTGGAACAAGTTCTAAACAAGTATAACCTGAGTTGGACTCTAAAATACAATCTCCCTGATCATCTAAGAGTGTGGTAGTGGAACAAGAAGCTAATTTTTTAAAGGACATATGGGAAATGGGTCCAATTATTCTAACATGGAAAGTCAAGATTGAACAAAACACCATAATCTTTGAGAATAATAGAAGGAACAAGCCCCCAAAGAAATTTTAGATAGAACTAGAAGTTTTTATTAGTCAAATTTCCCTCTCCTCAAAGCAGTTGAAAAATAAAGAGGCTAATCTAGAGGAAACTAAAATCCTTCAAAATTAAGAAATAGTCAAACATATCTATGAAACTATAAAACTAAGGAAAAATAGGAAAAAATGATAAGGAAAAACATCAAATGGGCATCTCTAGAACTAGGGTGGTATAAAGTGAATTTTAATGGGTAATCAAAACACAACTTGATGGAGCTAGGTATAGGGGTGGTTATAATAAATCATAAGGGTCAAGTGATATCATATACAATTGTTTATATTTGAATCAACACAAATAATATAGTGGAAGCTGAGGGCCTTATTCTAGGGATGAAGTTGGCTTTAGAAGAAAAGATTAACATCATGATAGAACAGGATTCACTCATGGTCATCAAAACATGGATAACAAAAAAACTTTAATTAGAGAATTAAATATATAATCAAAGAAGTGGAAAAACTTCAAAACTATTTTGAGGGAGTGAATCTAAAGCATGCCCTAAGAGAAAGAAATTGAGTAGCAAATTGGATGGTGAACTTCGAGCTTCAATCCCATTCAAAAGATAAGAAAAAAACATGGAAATAATCTTTGGGAACAAGGAAATGAAAGAATTAGTATAAATTATAAAAAATAATGCAATATTTTTAAACAAGTTACCTATAATTATGTGCCTCATGAATGCATGTCCTTGTTAGAAAGCTTGACTAATAGATGGAATTATAAAGTTTAGTTTTTTTAAATAAAATAGTTTCTTGTTGTCTTTGTAAGTTACCTCTTTAATATTATATATATATATATATATATAAACCAAGGAGGTAGCTTACATAAACACCAAAAAATTGGCTTTTACATATAAAAAACCAAGGATATATATATATATATATATATATATATATATATATATATATATATATATATATATATATAAACCAAGGAGGTAGCTTACATAAACACCAAAAAATTGGCTTTTACATATAAAAAACCAAGGAAACAGCTTACAAAGACACCAAAAAATTGACTTTTATAAAAAACTAACTTTATAAATTCCACCTTGAAACTTTAATCTAATCATACTTCCACACACTCACACACTCTTACACACATATATATTTCTTTATTGATATAAAAAAATTGAGGCAGCGTACAAGGACACCAAAATATTGGCTTTTATAAAAAACTAACTCTATAAATTCCACCTTGGAAATTTAACCTAATCATGCTTATATATATATAATCCTATTATATTAATATAACATTAAATCTAACTTTATATATATATATATATATTCACTTCTAAACAATTAAATTAAATTACTTTTATTTTATAACGTCATATTTCAAATAATTAAATGCTAACATTCTATATATATATATAAAGTTAGATTTAATGTTATATTAATATAATAGTATTATATATAAGTTTTATAATATATTTAATTGTTCTTATAATAACATCCAAAAGTGGTGTTTGGGAGTTGTAACGGCATGAGAATGTTAGCATTTAATTATTTGAAATATGACGTTATAAAATAAAAATAATTTAATTTAATTGTTTAGAAGTGACAAATAAGTAAAAAAATGGGGTGAATTAAAATGTCATTCCATATTGATAAAATACAAACATTTAACATTTAATATTTTAAATATTGCTTCTTTTCTCATTATTTTACCATAACTATTTATATGGTAATATATAGATTTTACCACATCATATTTATAAATAATCATAACAATGAATTATAAAAATGATTAATTTAATAGGTAATTAACAATGAAATTTTAAAAATAAATTATAAATAATTATAACAATAAAATTGTAGAAATAAATTATCATAAAAAGAATTACCACATCATAATATATAAATAGATAATATATACATAAATTTTAGCACATCATATATGTATAATAATATTAATTTATATATATTATTATTCTAATATATATTTATAAATATATTATAATAATATTAAAACATATAATATAATATAATATAATTACTATAATATATATCTTCTCAAGACACTCACAACTTAATATATTTTAGGTGCTTCAAGAATGATATCTATTAATGCATTTTACATAAATTTATATAAGATATGTATGCTAGTAATATATAATTTTTTAAAATTAATTATTTAATATATATAATATAATATTATATTATATTATAATATAATATTACTATATATTATGTATAATAATATTAAAACATATAATATAATATATTTTTTTTGAGTTTCTTTTGTATGGTTGCATCTTTTGTTCTTTGTTTTTGCACTCTAGTTCTATTTCTACTGGAAGAAGATATTTGTAGAGCTTTGATCATAATATCTTTTTCTCCATTATATAAGGGGTGGGCCCCTTTCAAAACCCAGAGTTTTATCATTAATAAAAATTATTATAATATATTTATAAATATTATGAATATAATATACTATTAAATATATTAATTATTACTATAATAATATATTATTATAGTGATATATAATATATTATTATTAAAATTATATTTTATAAATATTATATTACTATATATTGTATTGTAATAATAAATTATATATAATAATATAATGTTAAATATATGTGTGTATGTGTATTGATAGGTAAAAAAAAAGGCTAAAACCTGTCTAATAAATTGAAAAAAAATCTTGATGACCTATTAGTATTGTGAGTGTTAGGCTTTTTCCCTGACTTTAGAGTGTCTTGCGAAGAGGGAGGATGTTTTTCTTAATCTAATTTTTACTTCGGAGAATTGGCAAGCATTTCTAAAATCCATAGTTACGTTCCATTGTTGATATTGATGCGGGCTTCCATATTTATATATATATATAATATAATATAATAATATTATTAAATATTATTATATTATATTATTATTTATTATATATATTGAATTTAAAAATATAATATAATATATTAGTATTATTCATGTCATATAATATGTTTTAATTTTTTAATATTATATTAATATACAATATTAGATTAGATTATAATGATATGATATTTATTATTTCTTGATAAAAAAATGAATTGATAGTGTATGATTGAAATTTAGGTCACAATGCATTGATAGTTGGAAGAAAGATGGATAAGTTTAAGAAGGTTGACAATAAGTAGCATATGGATGAATAGGTGATACCCATTAATGGTTTTAACATATTTTTATGAGTGGTCTTGCTAAAATATTCTTCTTTAACCATCTCTTTGTTGTTATGTGCTTTATGTATTGTGCCTTGTGAATGCATTGTTTCATTGTACACAATTCTATTGTGCATGCAATGATCAACTTGCTTCCTTAAATTGAACACTTGTTAGGTAATTTGATTTAATCGGTTAAAAATAGATTTTTTGTGATCTTTAACTTAATTTTCTCAATATTTTGAATAATTAAAGGCTTGAAATTTATGGCTTCCACAATTTACAATTATTTATAAAAACATGCTTAGATAAAGTGAAAAAAATTTATTTAAGTTGATCACCAAAATAAATGTTCCTCTAGAAAAGTCAAGTCACTAACAATTTTTTTGTTTTAATAAAAGGAAGTTAAAGGTAAGTATGATGAGGCACTGAGAGCAATGCTATTAAAACTTACAGGTATGCTTTTTAAAAATCTAGGACAATAACCTGAATATCTGAAAAGAATGTTTGGGAAGCATATCCATATGATGGGTATAAGGTATTTTCCTCCTTGCCCAAATTCAAATCTTATGTTGGGCGTTGCAGTTCATATCCTTATTTTCAACAAAATATCTACAAGTGAAAAAAAAGCATTAAGTTTCAAATGCAATTAATTTCTTAGCATCATTGTTTGTTCGTTGGATCGTGATAAGATTGCTAAGTGAACAAAAACCCTATCACCTGTTATGTTGGATACATTGAGGCAAGAACGGATCCAAATCACCTGTTATGTTGTATCATCATAGCCAAACAGAATTATAAGGGATCTAGGAATTGACCACATGTACGTCTCTGACTGATAATAACTAATTGAATACTAAAAATAAATAATCACATTTTACTTTAATAAATGAATTATGAGTATATCTAGAGCTGAATATTCGATGAGGCTTTACCAATGAAGTTGCCTCTAACATAAATTTTTTACATTATCATAAACAATTTATATGAAAAGTAATTCAAGGGTAATGAATTTGTCATAAATTTTTTACAGAAAAGTAATGTAGTGTTATAAATATTTTTAAAAATAAATAAATTAAATATCATTAATGTTTAAAAAAATAAGTTTAATAATCAAATTTAATATATTGTTTTATAAGTATTTATGTTTTCTAATTTTTCTTTTATTTTTTTAGTTAAATTTTAAATAAATATTTAAAATATTATATAAGATTACATATATTATTAATATGTTTCGGCATCCATTGTAATTTGAAATTTATTATTTGGTGTTTCGAGCATACAATCTATCGATATCGAGTTTACTTTTTCTGAATTGATGTCAACATTATGAATCGATCGTTGAGATGCTTCATGACGAAGTTCTTGTTTATGTTATCTTTCTACCTCAATTAATTGATCTAAATACATTTATATTTATAATTTTATTCTTAATACATATTGTTCATCTCGAGATGTTTGTGTTCGAATGTCTTTCATCTTATATGCATGTTGTTTCTTTTATGCTTCTAATTGTTCAGTTGTTAGTTCGCCCCTGTGTTTTTGAAATCTTTGTTTGTCATTATCATTTTGATTTTTTATTTCTTCTTCTCTTTGTACATATGTCATTTATCGTTCTCTTCATCTATGATATTATATTTGATGTTACCTTTGTTGTTCTCTTCAATATTCTTTTCGTTCTTCTTCGCTTACAAAATTCAATTTTAATTGAACCATATCTACACAATTTTAAGTTACATCAAATATAGACACCGTATTATATTTAATCATTGTGGAATATATAAATCATATTCATAATTTATAAATATATTGAAACATCTAATAACATATTTCAAAAATATATAAAAATATCTAATAAAATTTTATATATATATATATATATATATATATATATATATATATAATTTTTAAAATTTTATGTAAATTAACCAAACTAATATATTAAAAATTCTATGATTAGTAGAGATATACAATAATTGATCTTTCTACTAATTTTAGTAATCATATATAATTACAAGGATTATGAACTTATCTAAGTTAACATTAACATAATAAAGAATATTATCTAATAACAAATATATAAGAACATCAAATAACATAATAAATACAATCGTAACAACTTTCTATGTTCCATCCTAAATTTCAAGGTGACAAATATAATCACTGTGGATGTGCATTTCAAGGTTCAAATTGTAATGAAAAAATTATGATAACATCTAAATCAAAGAAGTTAATTATATTAATATATATTTAATTTAGTAATTAATTATAAATTTTTAATATGTTTTACATATTATATAATATTTAATTTAAAGATCAGTTAACAAAGTTTTTTTAATTTTATTTTATATGTACATACATTTTAATGTACTTTAATTGTATTATACTTTTTTAACTTTCATTTTTTAATGATATATATTTATGATATGATCTCATATCTAAAACTTTGAATGTTTTCATGCTTGATTGTGTTTGATTCCATATCGTATGTTCTCTTTTAACTTCTTAAAAAAAATCTTAAAACTCTAGTATATTTAGATTAATGTGTTATAATTTCTTCCATGCTTAATTTTATTTTATGTCATTAAAACTGAAAAAATTAAGATTCTAATTAAAATAATTGTAGAATTAATTATAAATAAATAATAATTGTAAAATGCATTTGGTTAAATCTAAGTTAGAATTGAAAATTAAAATGGAATGAAAACATGTCTTCTACTTTAAAAGTGAATGTACATTTGCAAGATGATGTTGTTTTGTATTTGATTATAAATGATAATTTAAAATATCTTAAAATAACGATATGCTTTAGGGTTTATAAATATCAAAAACATGGTTACTAACTTGACATGAACAATGGCCTCAAAAATGAGAATTCTAGCCCTAAAAACTCATTTTTTAATCAAAAATACCAAAAATTAACCCCAAATTGAAAAGTGATGCTACCAATAATAGTTTCTTTTTGGGTCAAAATTAAATTTTTTACAACCATGACTTAAAAAACCTATAATATTACTAACAAAACCTTGTAATCAACTTTCGAATAGATAAGTAGTGCTACAAATAACACCCTTTTATTTGGAGTTAAAATTACAACTTGTTTGAAATCATGGCCTTGGCAACTAGTACCATTCCAACAACAATCTTAAAATCAACCCTTGAATGAAAAAGTGGTGTTACTAGTATAAAAAAATTTAAGGTTAAAAATTCAACTTTTTTGAAACCATGACCTTAAAAACTAGTATAATTATAGCAAAAATCCTAAAATCAGCTCACAAGTTGAAAAGTGGTGCTAATGGTAGCACCCTTTTTTTTCCTAATTTAACATTGCAACAATTTTAACACTATGGCCTAAAAAATAAAATTGTTGCAAATAAAGACATAAAATTCACCTTGAAAAGTCCACTCCTTTAGGGTTTTAGTCACTCAAATCTAGTCATGAATATTTGATTATGTTAGTTTTGGCCATTTTTTAATTTAGTTGGCTTGATCACTTAATTTGGACCTATTTTCCATCCTCAGTCTATACTAAGTACCTTTATATACCCATTTCCTTTATAAATTGTTATTTGAAACTTATAAAAATGTTTCATTGGCTAAAAAACCCTCTAAGAATCTATACTAACATTCCAAATTGTGAAATTCACATATTTTTGTATAGGACATGATTGACCAATTGGGTCAATAGTGGTAGTTGATCTTGACCCCTATGAATCAATCCCAAACTTAACCCTTATAATGGTCACTTTTTAAAATTGAACCCTTCCTTACAATTTAATCTGTATTTTAAGGATACATAGCATGAAGTTTTTCCCTTTTGGATTGTTATAAAAACATAACTAATTCACCTATTTTAATACTTAGAAATTTAAATACATATGCATACTTACACTATTACACATTGAGAAAAACTTTCCTACTCTTTGTAATTATAATTATAATCATTTGAAGTTGTCCTCAACCAACTAAAAATTAGTTTTATCCAATCCAAAGTAAAGCACGATCAAGTTTCAAGCTATATATAGATGCATTCATATAGTCAAAGTAACACAAGGACACAAAGCACTCTAAGTGAGAGAACTACATAGGATTTATTTCCTTATTTGAAGTATTGGATATATAGGCAAAGTTCAATCACCATAGGGGTGATTGGGTTAAGAATAACCTATTACACTTTTCATTTTCTATTTGTAGGTTTTCAATCATTGCAAGTCCTATTAGGGTTTCAACCTTGAAAAAGTTTTTTTTGAGTCTTTTACTTACTTTCAAAGGTCAAATATATGCATACGGACCTAATTTAAGTAGTCACAAATGATTGTAACATGAGTTTATTAATTATCAATAAAGGTCATGATTGATCAATTGAAGTTAGTAGACCTTTACTATATTCAGTTCTATCTTCTGGGTACTTACATATATAGTTCATGTTTTTTAGTTTTAACCTTCTATTAGCTTAAACATAGCCAAATCTCATAAAAAACACTAAGTTTTTTATTTCATTTTTTATTAATATTCTTTCATTAATTTATACTTTGTCTAATTTAATCTTCTACTTCAATTCTACTTGTCTAAAATTCATTCACAACTTTATGTTATATTTTACTCAATTTATCTTAATTACGTTTAATTCACTTATTAAATCCAAATTTTGATAAAAAAAATATTGGTAAAAATGAGATAGTCACATCTAAAATTAGTTTTATGAAAAATAATTGATGTGATATCTAACACTAAAAGCATATTATTTTGAACTTGGATTTTGGGACAATCTACTAATCTCTATACACAAAAATTATCCATTTTCTAGAATCTTAAATTTCATTTTTATGTTACTTGATCTTTTATCAATTTATAAATAATCTATGTCTATAATAAATGAACATTTTTTAATTCAATATTTCCTATTTTTCATTACATGTCATCCTACCATAATAAGGAACATCATTAATACTTGTGTAATCTAATAAATCAAACTCAATAAGGATCAAATACTTAATGAATGATCTCAATATCTCTTAAGTTATTGATATAATAAACAAAGTATATGTATAATTGTTATAACAAACCTTACTCAAGCCCATCCACCTCCCACACATTATATTTATGTTATTTTTATGAATTTTAAATCATAAGTTCCTAGGGTTTGTACTTGTGAATCCTTTCAAGATCAAATAGTCACTATGAAAGTATCAATAGAAGAGTTACAAAATCAGAATCAATATTTCAGTTAAAATAAATCATGAAAAATTATAGCATATATACAAAAAATCTAGAGCATTATAATGTTAATAATACATATACATATTTATCTAGCTTTTTTGTGCATAAAGCAACTTCATATCAAGATTAGAAGCTAAAAAAAATGTACAACTACAAATAGTGAATCAAAAAGTTCACAACAAGCTAATAAAAATTTACCACAAATTTAAAGAGAAATGATTTTTAAATTTTTTATGAACCTACCTCCTATACATCTTCTAAGAAGATGAAAATACTATTATGCATGTAATAGAATGCATGGGCATCATACATATAGTTTTGGGATTTAAAGAACACAATACAAAGTATCATTGATAGTGGTGATCCTATAATAGATACATCAATCAAAAAACCCACTCACTCTACGAATACATCTCCTAAAGCACTAGTTCACTTAGAACAAATAGAAAAACTAGAGTAAGAGAGGTTTCAAATGAAAAAATTAGAGCAAGAAAATATTCAAAAAAATAAAAAAATAACCAAGGTTAAAAAAATAAAAAAGATGAGTAAGAAATGTTACAATTACAAAAGGAAAAATCAAGTAATCAATGTGAATTTATCAAAAAGGATAAGTTACTAAAAGACAATCTAGAGAAGTTGCAAAAACAAATTCAAGATAAACAAGAAGGAATTATTAATAAAGGGTTCTTAAAAAAAGAGGCTAAAAACAAAGATATACCTAAAAAACTAATGTTACAAGTGTGGTTCCAAAGAAGGAAATTACAAGCCCTTCCTCATATCAATAACCTTTTGTTATCACTACTCACATAGATGGCAAGCAGTGTACCAATGCCAAGGTTATGGACTACTAGGAAATAAATTTTGTACTACATCATTTATTGTATCTCTTGGATATTGAAATAAACACATGAATAAGAATACATCTAAAACATGTGTATGATTAGTCGATTTAACATAAATATTTTCTTCAAAAGAGTGTCATCTTACATTTAAAATAATTTCTACTATGAGTGCATATAATTTTGTGCTTGAAGCATCATGGTTAAAATCAATAGGAGCATTATTTGATATAAAAAAAGGTTACATTAAATTTTATCATGAAGGCAAGGTCAATTTCATTTCAAAATATGGAACATATTTAGAACAAGAGCAAAAAGGGATAATATCTCATAATAAAGGCATATGATGCAACCCATGACAAAGCAAAATAAATCATAAATTTCAATACCACAACATGGGGTAATTGGTTCTACATTTAGACATCTAAAATCTTCCTATCCTCTGTCATTACTAATTTTGTCATCATTCAACACCAATTATGCATAATAATACCATATTCCCTAATTTCCTAATTTCACCCTAACAACACCCCTACTAACAATAGACCAATCTACATTGACATCTCATACACATAAATTAACCTTAATCCTCATCACATTATCCTTATATTCTGATTAATCACCTTCTTATCACCCAAATAAACCATCAATATTGATCCTCACAATATTTATGGAATTTTATATTCCATCCTAGCTACCCCAAACTACCTCCACTAAGAAATATTTCAAATCCCACCACTAATCCCCATATAATCTCTCATGAATTATACTAATTTCCTCTACAATATCCTAATCTCCACCTTGAGCTCCACACCAGGCTTTGATCTCCTCACCACATCTCTAGAATTCTCCAAGGAATTTTTAATTCCTAAAATCCCAACTACCCAATCTTCTTATCAATTCTCCACCATTGAAAAAAATACTCTATGGCTCAATCCTAGCCATTATTCATTTCTCCATGAGGATCCTATAAATATATATACACCCCCATGAAAATGCATATAGAAAAGATTAAAATTTGATCATTTTGGGATGAAATAGTGCCATCATATTTGTAAGTAAATCATTCATCAATGAGCCAAGTGTTGTCAAATTTTTGAGCCATTAAAGAGAAATCTTACATCCAAGCACTAAGAAAAAATCTATTGGTCATTTGGAGAAATATACAACATAAAGAGAAGGTATTCAATTACAAATTTGAGGTTTTTAAATTTTGTTATTTGTTCTTCATGTAGTTTGCATTTGTTTTTTTCTTCTTTAGGCTCCATTATGGGGTAGTTTTGATTAGGCTAGGGAGGACTTGTGGTTAGGATGTCCATGGTTTCTCATTTCATTCCTAAGATATAAATAACAATTACATTTTGGTGACATCTAAAAAAAAACCTATTTTAATTATTTTTTGATGAACCTCCATACCCTATCTAAATAAAAATATATGAGCAATTGTCATCACTTCTCCATAATTTAAAATGCACAAGCTACCTTCAAACATAGAGGCTTCTATTTATCTATTCATGCCACCATTTGATTTAGTTTATAATGCCTCCTTTGCTATTTCATATTGAATTAGAATTCGTGAAGGACCTTGGTATATAATTTTGGTATTTTCATTGTTTTGATAAAATAGTAGAGGGAATATACCTTTAGTTAGAGTTTGGTTTAAAATTTGCACTTGAGTGAGTTTTATTAGACTTGATTGGTTGAACCAAGCATGACTTTTGACTTATATCTATGGATGATTATTCTTGCAGACATGTTATCTTATCCTTGACCATCTAAAATTTAGTCTTAGCACTTGAGAAGTACGAAAAAAATGCAAAGCTTCCCTATTATATTGTTTAGCTCTTGTCTAAGTAGACATAGCCTCTATCATTGTAAACTGCACAATGAAATTTTGTGGGCACACTAATATTGGATTGGGAAAATCTTACTCTCTAATGATGTAAAAAAATATTCTGTGGGATTGAATTATTCTATTGATACTAATGTGTGCATTCATCATCATCAACAACAACAACAACAATAAAAAACATTTTTTTTTAATTTATAATAATTAAAGGAATGAAAACCACATCTTGTCAAAATTTATTTCCAAAAGTGTAAAATAGTACAAATAAGGGCAAATTTTAAAATTCTAACTTAGAGGTACATAAACTTTGAACACTAAATAAAAATGACTAACATTGTTTTTGCATCCCCACTTATGAAAGACACAAATCAAAACTACTAATAGTGTGATTACAACTTTACTTATATGATATTAATCTATCAAACAACCATCATAGGCCATCACAATTAATCAATTAATCTTATTTTGAGTAACTCAATTATGTATTATCTGCCCTCACACCCATTAGGTGATCTTGGGGATAAAAATAATCGATGTTACTTTATTTATGATCAAATTTTGATTAATACAAATTTATTATTCCATTTGTGTGTGTTTTCAACCCGAGGAATGATTGTGGATGCTCTCCCTTAACACTCTTGGTCAATCTTGGGGATTAAAAAATAGATGCCTCCTTTTTCATTTTCTTCTATGGAAAAGTGAGTGGAATTTATCCCTACACACTTTTCATAGTATTTAGGAGACTTGGGACATGGATTTCATCACCATGCACTAATACACACCCTCTATTCTGGTTAGATATAAAAATTTAAGGACAATTGTTCCCCATAAAGGTATCTATGAAGTGAGGAGGTCATACTCTAATACCCAGGTGTTAGAAAACATCCTTACAACATGGACTTGGGCCCCACCATACCAAAAGGTATATAGAAGATGCACCTAGAAAGCCTTGTAAAGTTCAGATTAAGACCTATCATTTATAAATTATTAGTAGTGCAAGGGAAACTACATATACCAAGATCAATCATGACATGCATACGTGGAATGAGGGTTGGGAGACCAATCTAGCCACCATTTCACAAAAGTAGATACATGGGATATTAGTTGAATTTCACACCATTTTACACTAGCATAGGGCTTGTAGATTATGTGTTATTATTTGTGTATTTTTGATACATGTAATATTAAAAAACCCTATACTTTACAAAAAACCAAACAATAACCTAATAAAAATTAATAATATAAAATAAACCAAGACGTAAACATCTATTTAATCCAAACACATTGACATCCCTTTATCCAAACACATCGACAATTATCCTTAATCCAACCCCTACAAGATAAAAAACCCTAAAAGTAGTCCAATATGATCATCAACCTATCAAGCCAACCAAACAATCCCAATCCATAGCTTAAGCTTGTTCACATCCATACTTATCAAGCTAATCACCCCTAATAGTATAAAATCCAAAAATTCAAAACCAAAGCTTGACTTAATCCACATCAAGATAATCCCATATCATATATCACAACCAACCATCTAACCTAAGCTTGCTTAAATCCTACATCCATTCAAGTTTTAAAACACCTCATCAATCTAAACTGATATCTAACTTAATGATCCACTTAATCTAATCTAACCATCCACTTAATACAAATCCAAAATTAAGTTCAAAACAAATTAAATCCAACCCAACAATCACTATATCAAAATCCAATCATCCACTTAAACCCAACAATAAATTAATCCAATTTAATAATTACATTATCCAATCCAATATTCACTTAATATCAACCATCATCCACTTATCCAACCAAACTTGAGCAAATAAAATTTTATATCATCAATGACTTAAGCTAGCTTAACAAAATCAATCAATCCAATCCAATAATAAGGGTCACTTGTACCCTAATCAATTAATCCCAACCTAAGGTTGTAAAATAATCAAATAATTTAAACTAGTCATAACCGATCTAACATCCATCAATCAAATCATATTCTAGGGTTATATATAGACAACCCTAATCTAATCAATCAAATATCAATTAACCAAACTTATCATCAATCAACATCATAGGGTTAACCATAGCCTAATCAATCTAAATCAAGATATCTAACGTCAAGTATCAATCTAATTTATTCAAGTTTATCTAAACATCATTCAAATCATTGATCCAACATCCAATTACCAAGAGATACAAATCCATAAAATTGGAATTGAATCAATCTAAACAAGATCACATCAAACATGCATAGCCTTCATCAAATAATCTAAAATCTAAATTTGATCCACTTAATCCAAACATCTAATAATAATTTTCTAATCTTTTCATTCAATCTCCTACACCTATTGATTAGGACTAATAAATCATAACATCTATCCTTTATCCCATCTTGATCCATGGCATCCAAAATAGATTTGGATATAGTCTAATTTTCAAAATACATTTTTGAAAACAAGGATGGCATCTTTTTGTGGATCCTAGAAATGGGTGTTTGACTTCCTATTTTTATCCAATAAACCTAAGTTCCATCATGATCAAGGATAATCAAGTCCTTTCATATTAAAATTAGCCCACTCCTATCCCCCATTCTAACCAATCACAATCAAAATTTACATCCACTAATTGTAGCCTTTATTGTGACATTTGTATCACACTGGCAAAGGGAAACCTATCCTAACAACCTTATCTAATACCAATCTAGCCCTTAAGTAACATCAAATATAATCATCAACTATGTCCTGCCATTGCTACACTAAGGAAAATCATCTGATCCATTATCAAGTGCTTCCACATATAAACAAAGCTATGAACATAGATAATATATTCCTCTTAGTGAACCCTTACAAGACATATTTTATTGACTAGTTATGGAAAATATGATCATCTATCCGTGAAACAAACATTTTAATTTGATAAATTGTAAGACTTTTGGTATAGAGAGGGTGAATACTATCAATATCACAAAATCTAGGGGCATTCCATTAATAAAGCTCCAAATTCAAGAATTACATCCAATATCTGATTGGCTGTGATGGTATTGAAATTGAAATCAGTTAATTGCATCCAAGTTGAGAATTAGCATGAGGGTTTATGCCAAGATTCCTTTCCAGATCATAATCAAACTCATCTATTTAAGAATCAAGATCAAGGAAACCAACCCATATTTGATAAGCCTCACTTCGATGAGCCTCTCTACTATCATTGACCTACTCTCAAAGATCCTATCTTTGATGAGCCTATATTTTATTTTCTCATATTTGACGAACCCCTCTTCATTGAGCCCATATTTAAAGAAACCATCATTGAATAATAGTTCATATTTTACCCATCATACAAAATCCATAATTTCAAGGAATCCCTTCATCTCAAAACCTCCATCACTAAGCAAAAAGTATAAAACATACGTGTGGACAGTAAAATCTAATAAGGTCTCCTTGTGGCCATAATCCAAACACAATCTATCAACATAAAAACACCATAAAAAATAACATCATATTCAACATTAACATCATCCACATCATAATTAGGAGTGCACAAAATTGACTACACACCTCCTACAAATCAATATGCCGACCTTAGGTATTCTTCCATGACTCTTGAGGAAACTTTTCCTAGCATCGAAATAGGTCCTATTAGTATCCTCTAGAAGAATTATGTCACCCTAAATAATATGATTGGCACCACCCATTCTTCATCAACATCCCACATCATTTTTATGTCACCAATCCTTTCAATTATCCTGACATTTAATCTCCTACAACCATCAATTCATACTGATAGAATCACACACTATCAAAATTCCTCTATAGAAAAAAATTAGTTTCAAAATCAATGGGGATCCGAGACAATACCCATTCAAAAAAGCATAGTAATGGACTTTAAATCAGCGCTAATCAAGTAACATATCTTGGGGAATTGGATGAATCCCTCCATCAAAGCAAATCAAATAATCATCTAGATCAAAAATCAACATTGCCTAGTGAAAACCTCCTTGAG